>CAUYRH010132471.1:0-34062 GCA_963574655.1 Perodicticus potto
CCATGCTTCTGCAGAGAAAGATACACATTCCTTTGAATGCATTTATTTTCTAGAATTTACTTTCAGATATGTTGCAAAAACTGACTTGATGTGCTCATTAAAATAAGAAAAAAGATTATATCAGTAAACCATAAGAAGAAACATATATTCAAATAATAAAGCTTATGTATGATAAAACATCAATGAACATATTGGTATGTAGTATAATATTCCTTTTACATAAGAGGATACAGGTGCATCCGTGAACATATTTCTTGTTTTAGAGAATTCAAATATTCTGGCTTCTTTTTCTTTTGGGAGTCTTTCTCATTCTTGTAATTAGAAGAGGGATGGCCCTGAAATAATGTTGCAATACAAGGCTGTTTCATACCCTAGGCTTGCTTGCCTTCTTGGGCCAACCTATGAAGAGATTAGAACCCCTTGTTCTTTGTATTCTAGGTTACTAATCCATTGACTTTCTCACATGCATTCTATCTATTTAATATTTGAAAGCCCTTCTAAATAACTTCACAATTTTATAGTTTTTTTAAAGTTTTCTAAGATTCTTCTTTTCAAAAGTTGACCAAGAGTTCCTAGAAGTAACTTCTGGTGCCTATTTTCTATCTTTACTGATGTAGTTTTATTCCAAGAGTTTTGTTTAATTCTTCATCAACATTTGATAATAAAATTTAGTCCTAAGTGAGAGAATCCTTTGGCTACACACAATGGATACATATAAACATTTTACCCAACGTTAAACAGGATATTTCCGCAGTATTTCAAAGGGAGAAATTCAAAGGAGAAACCAATTTACATTAACAGTCACTGCATTAACATTAATTGCAGTGTTGTAATTGTATTTTGTTTGGCTCTTTGCTCTTTTCCCTTTTATAATCTAAGAGTTGTACAGAGACATATGTCAGACAGAGCAGGTCTTATTTTCTAGTGGGACAGAATCTTTTGTCTTCACTATATCTTCCCACATTGGGCATCTCAGGTTGCCATGCAAATCCACTAACTGGCTTATTCCTCATCACCTGTTACTATGGCAACAGCCTATTGCAGTTGGTCTGGATCCCTCGCAGGACAAAGCGGTTGCGCAAATAGGTTGAGCCCCTGTTGGTTAGTTCTTTCTGGAGAACTTCCTCGGGACAGCCAGCAGAGGGAGACCAAGAGCCATGAGATGGGTGGAGGGCGCCATCACTCAGAAACCATAGGACCTGGGCCTGGCTGGCTTCTACTTCACATTTTTTCCTTTAACACACTGAGACCTATCTTCATTTTAAAATTATGACAAAATTTCAAATTTAACAAATATTTTAAAAAATTATTTCAGTGTTAATTTTCTAGTAAAAACCTAGAGCCTCAAATATGTATCTTAAAAAAGGAATTATATGAGATTTTACATTTTAAAACTACCACTTCAATGTAATATAATAAACATTTTTGTTGTATTAAAATGATATATAATATATTTATAAGTAAAGCATACATACAATAAATATAAATTTGCAACATTCTTTTTACCACAATTAATTTAATTTTTATTTTCATAAATTTTTGTGTTCTATTTCTCTTATGTTTAGTAGCATTGAGATAAAATTCTTACAAATTTATGTCTGGCACATGTCTGTGATTATTAATTTAGGATATATTGAAAAGCAAAATTTCAGATGCTAAATATATAGACATTTCAAAGCTTTTGATACCTCCTGCTGGCTTTCTTCCAGAAAATATATAACAATGTAACTCTATTAATTTACATCAATATAAATATCACCACCATGTGCCTCAGAATTATGCCTTTTTCTCATCTTGTCATCAATAGTGTTATCATTTTTAATTGTCACTAGTAAGAGAACATTTTTTTCCAATTTAAATGTGTATTTCATCCATCCCTTAAAAATAATCCTTTATTGCACATCTGGGAGCTGGTATACAGGGTGGCCATAAAGTTCATGTGCAATTTAAAATTGTACACTATTTTAAATTGCACGTGAACTTTATGGCCACCCTGTATATAAAATTTCTTCTTGACACCTATGTTTATCAATTTGTTTTATTCCAGATTTAGAGCAGACAGAGGGCATGGCGAATTACCACCCCAAAACACCAGTAGCAAACAGGTGAGTAAGATAATTGTTAACTGAAAAGTACTGTGAGGGAAATAAGCTGGGTGGAATGACAGACATGACTGGGGCTCATTAGATTGGCCGGCCAGGAAGGTCTCATTTGAGAGAAGGTGTGATGGGACCTAAACGGTGAAGGAGAGCAGGCCCTGAGAAGAGTCAGAGGAGGATGCTCCCTATCCAAGCACTGGGAAGGGGCAGTGAAGGCTGAGCCTCTGTGCAGGAAGCACCTAGTGAGCTGTGGGAAGAGAAAGAATCCCACACGCCTCAACCAGGTGAGCAAGAAGCTGTACACAGTCTGTGTGAACTGGGGCAGGTTTGGCTACTTTTATAGCACAGAATGTTATGCAGCCATTAAAAAGGATAATTTCAATCTATAGGTCACAAACTGAAGTTAATGTCTGTGAATACAACATGATCTGATATCCATTTAAACATATCAACATATTTGTACACATATGGATTTTATGTCTATTTACATACATGTAAAAAATTCCTTATGTAAAGCATGAAACTGTTAATACTTATTACTTCTACAGAATAGAAACATACAGAGACTTACCTTTTGTATAAATTGTTTGCACATCTGTTTGTTTTTAATAAACTTTATGTATTATGGCATACAAAACTTGACATTTCTTATCTGGAAAGCTGAACAATGTAATATAGAATTAAAGTGGCACATTATTCCTACTAATTTTCTCACCAAGGTTTCACAGGAATCACTGATTAAAGTAGTTTTCCTTAGAGGTTTAAGTGGGAGAAATAAGTCACTGAATTATGAAAAACAATTAAGTCTTGACAAGAAAATAGAGATTGAAAATCTCAGAATCATTCCACTTTATAAACACACATTTTCCCCCATGTGTTGTCTGATAGAAAAATGAGCAAGATCATTTAGTAAGTAAAAGCAGGAATGGATCTTAATCAGGTTGAACATTATTGTAACTTCCACCAAATTGTGAAGGAGAGCACAGCAAATTTCTGAATCCACACAGGTCACAGATAGTATCCTTTGTCATGCAGAGAAGTACATTTTGGTGCCTTTTAATTTTCTTATTTCTAAAAAGCTTCTGTTTATTTTAAGTTAAAAATTAAAAGAAAGGGCTCAGTGCCCATAGCATAGTGGTTATGGTGCAAGCCATAGGCACCGAGGGTGGTGGGTTCCAACCCAGCCCCAGGGTCAAGTAAACAACTGCAACAAAAAAATTGTTGGGTGTTGTGGCAGGTGCCTGTAGTTCCAGCTACTTGGGAGCCTGAGGCAAGAGAATTGCTTAAGCCCAAGAGTTGGAGGTTGCTGTGAGCTGTGATGCTACAGCACTCTACTGAGGGTGACATAGAGAGACTCTGTCTCAAAAAAAAAAAAAAATTAAAAGAAAGACATAAGAAGATAGAAAGTCTTCATTTTTTCCCAAAGATGGTTTTTAGATGAGACATAGGAGACCTCTTGGAGGTGGAGTGGGGACTGTGCTCCGAGATGAAGGGCAGTGACTCAGGGCCAGGGCATGGCCACAGAAGTGGGTCTGGGTTTGTGATGGGTTCTGGGACCATGATCCCGGCCCTGACCCGGGGCTCCCCTCTGTGGTGTGTGCATCCCTGTGCGTCCTGCACCCTGGCCTTGGACCGAGGTAGCAGCATGTGATCCTTCAGCAACCCTAAAGCCAAGTCTTCAGTCTCCTTTTGCCAAATGCTTAGAAAGATGGAGACTTTACCTCTTTCGTGTTTACATGGATGGAACTGGAACATATTCTTCTTAGCAAAGTATCTCAAGAATTGAAGAAAATGTATCCAATGTACTCAGCCCTACTATGAGGCTAATTTAAAGGTTTCATATGAAGGCAATAACCCAACTATAGCACAAGAATATGGGGAAATGGGCAAGGGAGGGGAGTGGGGAGGTTGGGGTGGAGGGAAGGTAATTGGTGGGGCCACACCTATGGTGCATCTTAGAAGGGTACAGGCAAAACTTACTAAATGCAGAATAGAAATGTCTTCATATAATAACTAAGAAAATGCCATGAAGGCTATGTTAAACAGTTTGATGAAAACATTTCAGATTGTATATGAAACCCTTGATTGCACTAATGTACGCAGCTATGATTTAATAAAAATAAATAATAAAACCACTACTTGAGCATTGTCTGTTCAACTCAATACTTGTACTAAATAAACAAATACGTAAATTTATTGGAGATGATTCTCTGCTCTTCAGTACAGGTTTTCTTCTGCTTCATGCAATGAAGAAAATTTAGAGATTTTGAAGAGAGTTTTAAGGCATTTTCCTCCCAATGGTCTGTGGTGTTGGCGCAGTGACATACTTTGTCTTAAGGATTGGATAAGTGCACTTAGAATAAAAATCTAATGGTCTCTTTTTATAGACAATTTTTGAAACCTACTGTGGATATAATAGTTTTTTTGTAATAATTTTATTAAATCATAATTGTGTACATTGGTGCAATCATAGGGCTGAATGTGCTTCATATACAATCAGAAACATTTTGATCGTACTGTGAGAGATAGCCCTCATAGCATTTTCTTCATCACTATATAAAGACATTGATACTCTACATTTGATAAGTTTCACCAGTACCCTACTAAGATGCACCGTAGGTGTGATGATATTTATTCCAAAATTTGTTCCTTAAAAGTTGTATGATCTTGTCCAACTAATTTGGTCATTTTAGGTCTTGCTTAATCTGCAAAATAAGGGAATAACAATATATACTAATATGTAGTGACAATGAGTAATTAAAAATTAAAGCCAATTTGTCCCTTGAGGTTTCCTCTGAGAAGTTAAGTTTTAAATCCATGGTTAATGAATTAGTGAGAAGCTTGATGTCCACCTCGAATAGTTAGGAGGAGTCCAGGGTAGCTATCTTAGTATGAGGTTGCTATAAAGGAGTGGGTAATTGATAATAAGAAGAGGTTTATTTGGCTCATGGTTCTGCAGACTATATGAGAAGCAAGGTGTCAGCATGTGCTTCTGGTCAGGGCTTCAAGGACCTTTCAATAAAAGACAAAGGACAGCAGGCAAATCATAGGCAAGAAAAGGGGCAAGGGGTGGGGAAGTGCCACATTCTTTAAGCAAACAGCTCTTGAGTGGACTAACAGAGCAAGAATTCACTCATTACCATAGTGAAGGCATCGAGCCCTTCACGAAGGATCCACCTCTATGACCTAAACTCCTCTCAGTAGGCCTCATCTCCAATTCTGGAGACCAATTCCGGCATAAGATTTAGAGGCAGCAAACGTCAAAACTATATAAGCAGAAAAGAATCAATAGGAATTTGGGAAATATTGTGTTTAGAGAACAGTAATTTGGTCAGCTATGGAAGCAGAGATCTGGAGAGTCACAGGACGAAATGTGGCAGTGGCCAGGGGTCAACTTGACGTGGGCAGATAAGATACCATATACCTTCTGACCAAAGATGTGAAAGCTCTGTAACTTGACGGTTACTTTCTAAATACAAAACTGTGAAATTGACAAGATGGCTTTAGATTTCAGAAGCTGACATTTGTTAACAAAATTAAGCATCTCCAAACTAAATATGTACATTCATTCATTATCTATCAAACATTGATATTTTTACCCAAGTTTTTGTATTGACTCTGAAGAGGTTCAGAATATGCCACCCCACAATATGCCACCACAGCATATTGATTACTTTGAGCTAAAAGAAACTGAGAACCAGCCAATACAGGAAAAGTTCTTCACTTCCCACTCAACTGCCTAAAATAAAGTTTGAAATTTCCCTTTTGTAAGGAGAAATTTACATCTATAAAAAACCTTTTCATTAGGAAAGGTGTCTTTATCAGGAATAGAGCTACTCTGAGGCAACTTTGATCACACAGAGACTTGTTCTGCATAACAAGGCAATGTTTATTCACCATAATTTCCTCCCCTCACCCTGATATAATTTGTCTCTACTACCTCCCAGAAACCTCCAAACTCTTTTCCTTTCTATAGCTCAGGATGGTAGACAGGCTTCAATCATCTGGCCATTTCTTTGAGTCTTATAGTTTTGTGAGACGCCCATGCATTCGCATATAACTAGAATTGTTATTCTCCTATTCATCTGTTTGTGTGGATTTAATTTGTAGACCACCCAAAGAACCTAGGAAGAAAAAGGGAAGCAACTATTTTCTTCCCTTAAACACCCTATGTTTAAGGAGATAAAAAGAGACAGGACCAGCCCTGCCTTCAAGAAGTCAATAATCTGTTGAAGGAGACAGACATGGATATTAACAATATGTGATAGTTAAGGGCTTAGACAGATATCAATACAGAATCCTGTTGGATCATTTACAATGAGAACAGAATCCATGGTTTTAAATTCAGGAAAAGTGTCCCTGAAGGGAGATATTAAGCGACTGATAAAGTCTTAGGAGCTGAACTTCTGAATCTTGAAGATTAAAGTCCAGACCAGAGGTTTTCAACCTGTGGGTCATGACCCACAGGAACTGTATTAAAGGGTTGTGGCATTAGGAAGGTTGAGAATTATTGGTCTAGACCTTTGACCCTGGCAGATTTACTACTGTAAAAGTCACTTTGTGAGATTTCTTGGCTTCCAGCCATGCAACCTGTCATGATTGTGCCATATGTGCCTGGTGGCAGCATAGTATAAAAGAGGTGAAGCCAGAGCCAGGGAAAGGAGTGAGGCAAAGGACTGTGATCTCACAGGTTTGCTTGAAGCTGAGCTTCTGTTAGTAGTCATTGTGCAGATTAAATGGAATATGCACCAAGTTCCTTTTTAATCCTAAAGATTGGCTCACTTATTAGTTACTACTATTATTTTCTCAGGGCATTGTGGTTTTTTTCATTAAGGCTAAAATATCCAAAATATGTTTATTCTAATGGACTAGAAAAGATAGCCAAGAATTTTCCTAAGTACCTCTGAGCACCTGACCAGGCTACCTAGTCTGGGACACAGACTATTTCTAGTGGGACACAGAAATAAAAACACTTCTGCCCAGAGGGCAAGCTCAGGTACTTCCAGAAAGTATAAACAAATACTTGTAACCATGCCAAAGGTGGTGTGGAAACTATTTTTCACTACAGCAAAAACTCCATTGGAATCTCTAAGTCAGTCAAATGAGCCTTAGTAAGTCAATGTATTTGCCAAGCAACTACAACCTAGAGGCAATTACCCTAGCTTTAAATATCTACTTCAAGCAGATTATCTCTCCAAATTCTCCCTACCCCTAGTTCAAGATAATACATGCAAAAATAAATTTACAAGAGAAAAAAGAATCCTAGCAGAAGTTATCTCTGAATTTGGTTCTTAAGGCCAAGGAAGGTCTTACATAGTAGGCAGAAAGGATAGTCAAACATTAGGAACAGATTTGGTGATGGTGGGACCACGACAAGGTTGTCATCTAAAGAAACAGAAAGAAATCACAATATTGAGGGCAGCATAAGCAATATTAGAAAGCCTGGACTTTATTCATACTCTGGAGGGAAATATCTAGGAGTTTTAACTATTAATGACTAAAATCTAGGAAAGGGTATTTTGGTGTCTATGGAGGTTGTGCTGGTGGGAGGCAGGAGAGGAAAGTGGCAGGATGAAATCTAGAAGTGAGGGACACGTTCAATTTGTTCCTCTCAAGTTCTTTAGTTCTCTAATTCACAGAACCTCAAATACTTCAACACATCTAACACACCGAAGCATGTGATACTGTCCATTCCACCTTGCCAGATTCCTATTATCATACCAGTTAGCTAGTGCCCTTTGCACCTCAGCAATAATAGTTGTTGATAGCATTTTATCTTAAGGCTACTTTTCAGAAGTCTTATAAGTTTTCCTAGTCATTCCCAATTTGGCAAAAGCAAATTTTGAAGCCACCTTGCTGGATTTGCTTTTTAATCAATGTGGTTATTTCATGACAGAAACTAGTTGTTGTGTTTTCTTTTTTATGATGCATCATCAACACAACCACTCATTTAATAAGATAATGTATCAAGAGCCTTGGATGCTTCAGTGGTTAATGAATGTGGCAGGATTCTATTCAAATCAGCAACTCTGAGCAGGAGATAAACAGCCGTGTTTAAACAATGAAGAACTTTGAATAAGGAATTAATGGGGTAGAGAATTACTGCTTTTAAGCTGAAAGGATCTCATCACCACCCCCACAATCAAATGATTTCTATTCAAAATGATTTTTTCTGATCGAAGGAAGTGAGACCTTCATGCGTATAACCAGCCTATCCAAGTTTAATCAAGTGTGCCCTGCCCCCACACATGCATGCATGCATTCTCTCTCTCCAACACACACATATACATACACCACATACATGCATGCACACCCACACCCATGCATACACACACACACACACAGGGACCTCACAGAAGCCGATTTCCAGCGAATAAAAACATAGTGAGCTTTCTGGAATTATCAACCACAGTGAAAGCCACCTGAAGCAACTTCTCATACTTAATGTTCATTTATCAAGCCTTGGCCCTAGACACAAAGCAGCATTTCCTCCTTATTCAGTTTACCTCTTTCAGAACCTTGAAGAATAACGTAAGCAAATCCCCCAGCTCTGTGGTTTTTACCCACTTCATCACTGATTGCTCTTAGCAAATGTGTGTACATCGGTTCCCTAATTATCCATAATTATAGTTCTTTCACTTTCTAAGAAATAAAAAGACAAAGTGAAGAGACCAAATAAACCTAGACTGTATACAAATCAAATCTATAGATATAAAAATAAATGACAAAGCTTCTTAAAATCAGGTGTATGACTACCCAAGGCACAGAGTGAGGCTCTGTCTCAAAATCAACAACAATAAGAAAACAGGTTTAAGGAACCTTTTGTTTACTTAAAACAGCCCTGAGAAGCCAGTAAAGGGAGAAATAAACAAAAAATAGATATGCCTTGGTAATTAATTAATTGTTAAAATACTTAAATTTTCAATCCAGTTAGGTCTGTCTCCATCAGTATCACCCCTTCCTTCTCACTTTAAAGCAAAAATATGTGCAGAACATAAGGTTTATTGTAATAATATATACACTACCACATCCTCATATCCGAATTTATCTTTTACTTCTAACCCACTTCATGATATAGAGTTCTAAAAACATAAATTTTTATGTTATCTGACTCAATATTTAGTTTGTTCTATTCAATAATTCTTTTGTTGTCCCTAACTTTGAAGGTTCTTTCCTCAACAACATTTGATGCAGAAATTTAAACCAACTATTGAATTATTTTAATAATTTAACCACCAGCTGTCTAGAGCAGTCACATTGCAGAAAAGTATTTTCACATATCAAAGTTAAGCATTGCTTCTCACATCACCTCATCATTCTCCTGTCTGCCCTGTCTCCCTGCAAGAACAAGTTTATACATCTAAAGAGTTAATGTTTTTGCATGCGAGTGTGTGCCAGCACAGGTGGTCATGAGGTCTCTATGCCATGCAGCTCTGGATGCTGTTCGTATTCAAGACGGGTGCCCCTCACGTCAGCACATATATCCCAGCATGCTTACTTACAGCGACAACTGTGACTGTCTGTCTGGTAAATAGGCATACTCGTGTTGACAGAGCCACTCATCCCTGCCCAGTAGGTTGGTCACATCAAATGACTTTATCTGAATGCTGTTTGGCATACATGCACTCAGAACAAGGAGGGTTAAAACTGCTCTAATGAAAAAATCAAATCTCTACAATAAAGGTACTTTTCAGATGGAATGACCCCAACTGACTTGCATGCTTGCCTGTCTGCCCAAGCTTTCTGCTGGGCAGTGAGAAGAACACCAGTGCTATTTGGGATTTCCTCTTACCCCCTCCAGAAGGTCTCTGTTCACACAGGACAGCACAGTTGACCAGGCTTCCACTTCCCAAGTCACAATCCCATCTTGATTTCCTGATGTACTGGATCAGCCGCGGAGGAAGGTCTGCTAGCGGTGCTCAGAGGGCCTGCCACACCCTTCTGAGATGTTCCTTGCACATGGTGGGTGATTTTCATGCCATATGTCCCTGATTTCTTGGCTTCAGCTGATTACAATGAGAAAAAGTGGGTCTGGAAGCCAGGAAGAAGGGCTTTCTATGCTGGCCAGAGATAGCTTGATAGGAGACTCTTCTCCAAGAGGACGCTGTGCACCAGTGACTTTGCCAGCCTATTTAGATACTCTCGGGTGGGGCATTTGAAGGAGACACACAGAGGAATCTGGCAGTTGGGTCCATAGAAAGAAAAAGTACTAGAAAAGAGAGCAGGAGAGGAATTGTGAGGAGCAGAAGTCATGAGGCAGTAAAGCCTTAAGTAAGAAGAAAGTACCAGGTAAAGGGGATGGTAAACTGAGTCAGTAGTGTCAGGAACACAGAATTGTAGACTCATTCCAATAGAAAAGCTTGGCACATGGGACAACAGATGATCAGGTCTGATCAAAGTCCATTGGGTCATACCTGAGACAAAAGCTCCTTTGAATTCTGTGCAGCCTTGGGGTCTTTGTCACTGGATACCAAGATCCTGAGAATGTTTCCTGTCTCCTTCACTTCCCTGTTATTCTTTTCAACAATTGTCCATTATTTGAGGAAACCTGAATGGGTTTTTGCTTCTGACCATCTTAAATTAGTCTGATTAATAATTCTGAAATTGCCACCTGATCACATAGATTGAAGTATCATAGTCACCTTTTTATAAGCACTTAGAATTTACTCCTACAGTTAATACCACATGTGATTTCACTTATCAAACTATCAAGGGCAAATTTATTTCCATTTTCTCATGTGGCATCTAACTGCAGCCCTGGTGTATTGACTTATGTAGATTCTTTTATAATTCTTCATGTTGCTTAAAAGTAGAATTGCCAGATCTCAGAGTATTTCTGCCACCATCTTCATAGGATGGGTTGCAATCTTACTCTTTAAAGTACAGTGAGCAGCAGTTCCTTACTAGAGGCCGTAACTCTGAGAAGTGCTATGCCCTTGGAGTAATATAACTTTGCTCCAATCGTGAATCATTTGCAGCCGAGTTAAGCAGAGGCTGGTCATGGCTCCAGTCTTCTAACAAAGATGCAGCAAGTTGTCTAGGCTTCAAGTTTAGGGCATCATTGCCTGATTATTCATGCATTCAATTTTATAACAAAACAGCTGTTTGGCATTATCAAACTCTTAACCATGAGATTGGTATGAGAAGGTACCTGTGGTCTGTCCTTTCCAAATGTAATGCCCAAATCCCAGCATGAAAATAAAATTGGCAATGATGGAGAATGTGAGAGACCATCGAACATTCTGTGATCGGATGGGCAAATTAAAAAGAGGAATCATGACTTCAGGTGTTCTCATTTTTCATCACAATAGAAAACAGAAATGAGATAGATGATGGCTGTCATGTTTTACAGCATCTACCACTAGCACACGCTCCCTCTCCTTTCTGAGTCACACTTGCTGTCAAACCACGTGCTGCCTACCCTTGTCAAGGTTGGGCTTAGCAGGGTTTCAAGCTGAAGTCATGACCTAAAATTCAAGGGTTGCAATGATGATATGCAATTAAAATGGTGAAAAGCTCTGAGGGAAGACAAAAATCATCCCCAGGGGAAGGCTAGAGGGACCTAAAGGATTTAGGTAGAATTGGGGTGGAAGAGTACTTGACTGCATTAGCTCCAAGCTTCAGAATTCTTTCCAGAATTGTCTTCCTGGCCGCAAGCCTGCAATGTTCTTCTGTTACTCTGGGTTATGCAGCATGTGGACGAAGTGACGTTACTGCACTGGCAGTTACTGGGAACTCTCCCAGGGTGCAGGGCTTTCTCTGGGAGAGGGGTCCCTCTCTCCCCGGGAGCCTGCTGTGGATCACCTTGTGTGGGGGTGCCCTGAAGAAAGAGGAAAGGGAGTTCCTTTGCCTGTTCACCCCACTTTCCCAAGGTTTGGGGAGGACAGGACAGTTCCCTTGTGACATTTTACTGAATAAAATACAGTTTTGATTAAGTAGATAAATAGGCTTTTATTTATTAATTCATAAGTGATTTAATGAAATAATGATCCCATTAAGCAAGAAATATATGGGGATTTAGAAATATGGGAAAACTGCAATTAGGTTTTGAAAGTACGGACATAGGATGAATTCGATGTTACCTTCCTATTGTCAGCAGTATTCCCAGATGAAAATAGCATGTAGCTGGGATGATTAGACTTCCATGAGCAGGGAATACAGCTGAAACTATAACAGAATGAGAGCATTGAAAAACATACAGAGTATATCATTTTTAGCTGCCTTTGTTCCTCCTGCTCTCATATATAATAATAAAATGTCTAAGAAAGGATTTCTTATTTGTTATGAGTTTCAGAGCAATCTCTGTTCTGTAGGGAATTCTGTTTCAGCTTAGGTATCTGAATGACAGTCAACATTTATTGTTGCAAATATTTTTTTCCTATAGTTTTAAATCAAATATCCAAGCTGCTTTCACCTCATACCCTAAACCTCTGTGGCAAGGGGATTAGAGTCCTTGCTGCCCATCACGCCACTGATGAAGAAACAAATGTTAATACCAGAAACCCAAGGACGCTCACAAACTCCCTAGCAGATCTCAGCAGAGAGGGTTACATTACTAAATCTTCCTTAAGCCTAAGGTTTCCTCTGGGGTGTGTGTGTGTGTTTGTAAAGTCATCAGTTTTATAAGCAGCAAACTGTGACAACTTAAAACATGTGAACAGGATTTTATGTTGAGATGAAAGAAAATTTGTAATAAAGGCAATCTAACACTTTAATGGTCTATGGAAGAACTGTATAGTACTGTGTCTCTTGTACAAATAAGCCAGACTTATCAACAAAAAAAGTTATCTTTTATAAATAGCCAAACTAAGCACTTGTAAGATAAACTGAAGGAAAGAAAATAAGTCAGAGGAAGAGAGATGCAATAATGGAGTCAGCAGAACTGGGGAAAGGGCCCCTGGGAGTCCTGCCCCCTCCCTGCCAGAGGGAACCTGCCTTTGCTTCACTTTCTTCTCCCCTGCATGGAGCATGGCATGGAGATGCTGTTTAAACTAGCCCAGTGCCCGCAGCGACCAGCATTTATATCTTAACGTCTATTGGTGGGCAATCCCAGAACACATGCTGCCCTGTTGATACCCTCATTGCAATCCATAGGAGGAAAATAGAATAGAAAACAGATATCTGATTTTCTGACTCATTAACAGCTTAGATAGTAGACGATGCCTGTCTATAGCATGTGAGTCAGTAGAAGAAAAACCTACCTGTGGGATCATTTTAATCCCCTTAAATGATTTTATGTCTGTTGACTGTGGTCCTGGGGGGCATCCCAAGCAGCCAGACACAAGCGTGGCTGGGTTTTCAGCTCCAAGTCATATTTGTAAATATTGAAGCTGTGACCCAGATGGTCCTATCACGGAGCCCAAGAACCATGAAATTTATATGAGTTTTTGGAAATACTCTCTAGAATTCCCAACTTTTCTCCTTTCTACTTTCTTCCTCCATCCCAATTATTCTTACACTAATTGCTTTCGAACATCTTGGACTCCTCCCTTCACCTCCCTGCTGTGTTTAACTTGTCCACCTCCCAGGCTTCTGAGGCTACTTCATCAAAGTCCAGATCCAAACCCTGCAGAAAGGGCCCTGCATGGAGCAGGAGAACCAAGGAGAGACTGAGCAGAGAGAGGCCTTAGTAGTCAAGGGCAGGAAACCCCACCAAGGGCGATTACATATTCTTTCTTACTTACACCCTAACATATTATGTAGTTATGTTATTTTATTACACCAGAACTAATGGAATAGAATTTTGTTTGGGGAGAAAAAAAGAGTAATTTTGGAAACACGTACAGTGTACTGCAAAAGTAATGAACTTTTCTGTTCACACATCCTCATGTATTCACAATTTGAATGATACAAAAGTAAACACTGTGGAAAATCTCTCATCTCTTCACCCAGCCACTCTCTTCCCCTGCCCGGAGGCAGCCAACATTGTCAGCTTGTAGCGTGTCCTTGTGGAGATATGTGATGCAGATATGAATGAGTGAACATGTCTTCTCTCCTCCATCTCTTTTCACCCAAATGGTAGCACCTTACACACACTGTTCTGTGCCTCGCTCTTTTTTTTTTGGAGATGATCTCCTAACTGAGCCAGAAGAGAGTCATCATTTTTGTGAATGGGCATGTTGGCATAAGAGAGGTGCATTAAATGATGCCTCTGCTTTTCCCACCTCTGCTTTGAATTAGCTGAGAGATTAGACAGAGTGCAAGACTGAGGGTCAAGTTTGTCCTTGCTGTTAAAGCCAATCCGGGAGAATGCAGCTCAGGTGCACAACAATGATTTCCTAATACTGGATCCTCAGATTGGGAAGACTGACCAACCCAGACATGGGAAGCTCAGAGAGAAGCCTTCTGCACAGATGGGTTCCCCAAAGGGCTCACCACTGGGTGCAGCAGGTCTGAACCTGCGGGAGGCTGACCCCAAAGGAAAGGATGGACTGGGAAGCTCAGCTGCACTGGCTCGGGTTTATACTCAAACTCACAAATCAGGTCACCCTTTTAGTAAATAGTGGACAAGAAATTAAGAAGGTTCCTCCCGGATGGAAATCAGAGAATGCGGCAGTAACATCCTCCCATAACTTCAGCATTATGAATGAACCATGATTTGGTTGATAGACACTCATTCACAGGGCTTCCAATTCTTCGTTATCACAAACGTGTAAGAATATGAATATTCAAAAATGAATAACACTGTACATACGAAATTTCACACACATGGAATGGCAAATGCCTGAGTGTGAAATTGTGGAGTTATGTGCATTTAAAATTTTGTTATTTTGTAATGGTTAAAATTTATTTTATTTTATTTTATTTTATTTTGAGACAGAGACTCAAGCTGTTCCCTGGGTAGAGTTCTGTGGCATCATAGCTCACAGCAACCTCAAACTTTTGGGCTTAAGCGGTTCTCTTGCCTCAGTCTTCCAAGAAGCTGGGACCACAGGCGCCCGCCACAACGCCCGGCTTTTTTTTTTTTTTTTTTTTGATTGTAGTTATTATTGTTGTTTGGCAGACCCAGGCTGGATTCAAACCCGCCAGTTCCGGTGTATATGGCTGGTGCCCTAGTCATTGAGCTACAAGTGCTGAGCTGTAATGGTTAAAATCTTTAAAAGAATATCTAACATATAACAAAATCCCTATAAATGCTTGGTTTCTCTTGTTATTAATACCACTCAGATTAAATGTAGTGTTTGCAAAATTAAAAAAAATTTAAAAAATTAAATTTTGCTATTTTGCCAAATCGCCCTGTAAGGAAGTCAGAAATTTGTGAAAAACCCTATTTCTTCACACCCTTCAAAACATGATATATTACTAAGGTATCAATAGGACCTTGTAATTTTTGTCAATAATACACAGAATTTGGTATCTTGGTGATGTTGTAATTTATCTCTGTCATTATGAGTAAGGTTAAATACCTATCTTAAATTTAAGAACTCTGTTCTCATTTTTTAAATGTGAACTGCCTCTTCATATTTACTATCTATTTTTATATTGGATTGTGGTGAAGTGTTTTTATATTCATTTGTAGAAACTTTTGTATTTAAAAATGTTGCTAATAATACAATTACAAATCTATTTTCTAGGTTAGGGTATTCTTTTTACATTGCTTATGGTGGTTTTGCCACATTGCATTTATTTTTAGAATGATCTGATTTATCGGACTTTTCTATTTTATCATCTGAAGCTTGTGTCATTCTTAGAAAAGCCTTCTCTGTTTTGAGTCTATTAAATGTATTCCCCATATTTTATAAGGACTCTTGTGATTTTTATTTGTATTAAAATCTTCAAACAATTTGATTCCAACACAAAAGGATTCAGTTGACTATTTTCTTTTCTGGGTGGCTGAAAATATCATTTATTAACAAATCCATATTATTTCATTAGTTTGAAATTCTAACAGTTATGGATTTCAGGTTAATGGAGTCAGATGAATCGTCAAACTAGAAGTGATCTATTTGAAACTGTTGTCCATGGTTGTTCCTTTCCTTAACACTTTCAAAAATGAATAAATTTACCTGGATTCAAATTCTTACTCATCCATTTGCTATAGTAGTTGTGCAAATCTAGGCAAATAAGCTTTTCGGAGAATATGGCTTTGAGTTCATCGTGAGGATTATATGACAGTATATGTAGTTTGGTAATACAGCAGTCATTAATATGTACTGTTTAATCTTGTGAAGTCTCATTTTAACTCATCCTTTCACCCCTGCCTTGCAATGACCTCTGATCAATACTGCCATTCATCTTGTGCCTATGAAACTCCAAGAAGGGACCAAAATCTTTTGCATGGAGATAACACAGAGACTGATTTGCCCCAGATTTCCTTGGGGGAGGCTTACAGGTGTTACATGACTGAGCACATATATAGCTTAATAGAAACTATGTTTAACACTTTTATTTAAGACACAAACTCAAAAGTAGAGTCTTTACTTTTGTAGATATAAATAGAAAGATGTTTTCAATTGCCTGTTAAATATACCCAGATCATTTGGAAGTAGGGAATAGTGACATGGGAAGCCTTAAAACAAAACTGGGGAGATCTTGGTGTTTTCTCCACTTCTTCTCACAGGGAAGTAGAAGGAAATCATTTCCTGTGTCATTTCAAGAGGCCTTTCAACTCAACCACCCTATATTCTCAAATACATATTCAGGATCAGATTCTAGGTAATAATAATGATTGGAACTTCTTCTTTTGGTAATCATAAACTTTCTTCCTGTTTTAGTTTTTTCTCTCCTTTATGTAAATGAAAAGTAATTGATCACAATCTCTTGCTTCTTATTCAGGAAAATAATTATTAACTGTACCTCAGTCTTTTCTCATAAAATATACCAGCTCCTTTAAATGTTCCCCCCAAATGTTCATTGAAGATTATTCAGCCAAGAAAGAATGAGCGAATTAGAGCCAATTATGATAATAACACATGAGGTGAGTTAATCACAGCCAAACAAAAATGAATAATCATTAGCAGCTGATGATTGCACTTTGTGAGGAATTCAATATTCATAATTTTTAATTACTTTTAGACACTGACTCTTGAGAAAATATAACATTTGTGGATATATGAGTAAATGTTACAAGGTAATTATGTTAATATGATTTGGTGTACTGCAGATTTGAGAGTTTGGAGATGTATGTTAATAGTAAAAAGCAAACTGAATGTTTTGCTATTTTAATTCTTAAACTCTGTTTTCTGTTAAAAGACATTCAGTGTTCATGGAAGAGCAACTTAGGTAGAACCATAAAATCATAGAATTTCAAGATTGGGATAGACTTAATAGCTTATCTTATTCCAGCAGCCTGGATTTACACATGAGGAAACTAAAACGCAGAATGTAGAGAATTTGCCCAAGTCACCTGATGTGTTGATGGCTAAGAATGGGGTGTTATCCAGCTCTGACTCTTGGCCCAGGGCTAGTTTCATATTATATGGTGTACTTTTTAAACCAACATTTATTTGAATAGTAGAGGTATCAGACATATTTTGTATTAATTTTTGTCTTCACTCCTTTACTTAATTCAATAGGTTTAGATAGCATTTTCTGGAACATATCGCCCAGGGTTTTTTTCTTTAATTTTGGATTAATGTGAGGGTACAAACAATTAGGTTGCATTGCTCACGTTTGTGAGGTGAAGTCCAAGTTGTAGTTGAGCCCTTCCCCCAGGAGGTGTACCATATAGTCTGTTTTAAAATCCTCTGATTTACTAAGAGACCAAGTGACACTTGGATACAGATTCAGCCTTTCCTTTACCTTACATGGAATAGACAGTCCATAACCGTCTCTTGACTAATGTCCTAATATTAATGACCGGCTCAAGCAACCAACTTTTCCCCACAATAAACCAATCACGGGAGTGATAGAGGCATGTGTTCAGTTTGGTCTTCCTATTCAAAACAAACAAACAACAACAACAACAAACCAGAAGAAATGTGCTCTGTAAATAGCAAGCCTTCTGCATATGTACTTGCCACCTTGATTTCCAAAACAAGTCTTTAATCTGCATCCCTCGTGTCAAGTGGAGATTAACTTCTGACACAGGTTCCAGGCTATTGTTCCAGAAAGCAGCTTCTTGCGGCTGGAGCAGGTGACTGGTGGGAGGCAGTTTGCACACAGCAGCCGTAGAGACCAACAGTTCTCCTTTCGGAGTTTCAGGGGTGCTTCACTGCCCTGCTTGTCTGACTCCTCCGGTCTCTGCAGGCCGGGTAAATTAGCTGAAGATGCCAAAGAAAATAGTCTATGTATTTTTGGCTAATAGGGTAGGAATCACCTGCAGATCTGAGTGGCAGGGATTGAGCCTGATCAGTGAGCTGTTCAGGGCGGCTCCCTTGCCTGTGCTCCTGCCCCTTTCCTGATAGACACCCAGACTTTCTTTACGCAACCTCAGCGGGCTCGCTAGAAGGAATGAGCAGCGGGGGTTCTTACGGCCGTCTCCGCGGTGTGCCAGAGGCCGGGTCTAATCCCCAGAGACTTGGTAATGGCTC
Source organism: Perodicticus potto (assembly GCA_963574655.1). Taxonomy (NCBI): domain Eukaryota; kingdom Metazoa; phylum Chordata; class Mammalia; order Primates; family Lorisidae; genus Perodicticus; species Perodicticus potto. Next base: position 18,572 of record CAUYRH010132471.1, read on the forward strand.
ATCAGGGATGTGTACGTATCTCTCACCTGTGGCAGACGCCAACCGGTGAGCAAGGAATGTGCGTGTGGGCAAGGGGCTGGCCTCCCACGCTCACCCTCATTCAAATTATATCTGGTTTAAGAAGTTTGCTTACGGCGCCGGCCCAATATGCCAGAGGTGGTGGGTTTAAACCCAGCCCCAGCCAAAAACTGCAAAAAAAAAAAAAGCAGCAGCAGCTTGCTTACTGTTGAGTAACTATGAACTCAAAGTATATCACAATACAAGACCACTGTAACACTGAAGCATGGAATAAAGTATAATTTATATTCCGTTATAGGGAATTCCATCTGAACCCATGATCATAGGGTATCTGCAGGATACCCTGCCTTCCCCCTGATGCTCTTCTGACTCTAGAGGGGACCTTGGGTGTCCCCTTGCATCCCATGGTAGGATTATGATTACTGCAGACACAGAGGCATATTTCTGTCCCCAGAGTGCAAATAAGAAATTGGCCCTTCGCCCTTATCCTTATTTCCCTTGTACTTTCGTTCACACATACGGGCACAGATGAGGAAGATAGTGAAAATTTTTACTTTTATGGCATAATACATAATACAATAGATATAATTTTTCTTATTTTAATATAGTTAATTTTTAAACATTTTATTACTAGAAAGTCAAACTGTATTTTTTTAATATTTCAAATATTTATCTTTCTGGGTTCCTTTTGGTGTATTTTATTTTTTAATTTTTTTGTTGTTGGGGATTCATTGAGAGTGCACAGAACCAGGTTACATTGATCACACTTGTTAGATAAGGACCCTTCTATGATTGTGTCCCTCCCCTAAAAGGTATACCATACCCCTTGTTCCCCAGACCCCCGCCCTCTCCCTCCTTCCTTTAAGAGATGGGATTTGGCTCTGTTGCTCTGGCTGGAGCTCAGGGGTGTAATCATAGCTCACTGTAACCTTAAACTCCTGGGCTCAGGTGGCGATCCTGGCATCTCAGTCTCCTGAGTACCTGGAACTACATGGGCACATCACTTTGGCCGACTAATTTTTTTTTTTATTTGTTGTAGATAAGGGGTCTCACTATGTTGTCCAGGCTAGTCTTGAACTCCTGGGCTCAATGAATGCCCCTGCCTCAGCCTCTCAAATTAATTGCATTTTAAAAAATACTGTGCATATACCTTTTCCATAAAATGTGCTCTTCTGAAGTAGAAAAATGATTTATGAGGACACATGCTCTGGTATTTGTGAGGTATTCAGGTTGGTAACTGGATCTTGTATGTAAGAAGCCACACCTTTTTCTCCAGGTCCTTCCCTAAGGCACACTAAAGAGGAGGAACTCCAGGTGTTCAGGTAAGTAACTTTTTTGTGTGGTTGAATCATGAAGACATTGTGCAAAATGTGTTTTAAAAGATTAATTTCCATTAACCTCCTCTAAGTGCTCCTGAAGGATTTGCTTTCAAAGTGACCTATTTATAAAATTCAAGGGAAGGGAGAAAATAAAAGGGAATTTTCTTCTAGCAAGAGAAAGTTGGACTCAAGGGTCAGCTTTGAAAATTAACATTATCTTAGTAAAAATGTTTTTGTTTAAGAATGCCAAGACCCAGGGTAGCACAGGTGCAGTGTAGAGGAAAATATTTTTCATCACTGGGTAGGAAGATCCACCTACCTCCCACCAGCCTGAGGGGCTCAGGTAGCTGATGAAAACCCAGCATCAGCAATTGCCCCAAATGATTTTTTTCAAGGAATTGAAACTTTTCGTACAAGAGACTATCTCTGAATGGTCAGAAATGTACAAAATGATCTTTTAGACAAATTATGAAATAAACAGAAAGGAGTTGCCAGAAGTTTAACAAAGTAAAACATGGCTGGAAAATCCAGCTGTGGACTTAGGTCCAGTCTAAGAGCAAAATGACCTTCCTCATTCTTACTGTGCCAGACATCAGGGTTCAAAACCCAATGGGCTTCTGTGGGTATGTGGTGTGGATGGTGCTATTAGTGCTTTCTGGCCAACGTGTGCATTCCTGCAAATGCTGCAGGCTCATACACAAACAGACACAGCCCGTGTAGCCTCCGTAGCAAGGACAGGTCTAGGTAACATCACCCCAGCACTGTAGGTTTGAGTTTTGAAACTACATAATCATGTTTCTTTCTGTGTCCTTGTTCTCAATCAAGAAGATGAAAGACAGATGGGAAAGGTCCCTCCCCCAAGGCAACAACTTTACAAGGAAGGAGGCTAGAGAACGCCCTTTCTTTCCTCAGTGCTAATCACTTCCCTTCCCAAACCTCCCCCACCCCTTTCACTTTCTTCTCTGACTCCAGCATCACGAGTAGATTCAGGTCACATCCAGTTTTCAATTTCTGCTTTCAACTCCAGTGTCTTTATTGGAATGACAAGGTGTACAAGTGTTGCCCAAATTAATACATCATAACTCTGTGCCTTAGAACAAGTGCTGTTTGCTGTCGGCTTCGTATAACTTCTTATTTCTATGACACTGATACTGCTGACCTTGTAAGGCTGCCCTGGTTCTTTATTTTTTCAGCCAAGAGGTATATAGGTCTATCCTTCCCACTTGCTTATCCAAGGCAATTTACCAGTTTTGATAGCTGGGGGCAAATGTGATCTCTAACTTCTTTGTGGTCAGGGAAAATGAAGAATGCAAATTCTTGACCAACAGTGCCATGGCCAAGGACATGTTGTCAGCCTGTGTTCAAGGTCAGGCCATACCTCTTTGGAGGCAAGTTTCTTAACCTCCCTGTTGCACGATCTCTGTTTTCCTATCTGTATACCTGTTGAACTTTTAAAATTTTGTACTGTAAACATAATGTGTCTATTCAGAAAGCAAAAAAAAAAAAAAAAGTATTTGTAAAAATGAATAAACTACACAGGTGTGATATTCAGGACACAGCAGGAGAGCAAGCCCGGTGGAGCAGCTTGCATGGGAGTGCAGTCATCAGGTGGGACTGAGGAAATCCCGGGTTTGGGAGTGAGAGTGGAGAGGATGGCTGAGTATACAGCCCAGGCTTTGAAGTGTGAATGAGGGCAGGAATGCACTGGGACCCTTTCAGGAGGCATGTCCTCCCATGGGGCTGCCCTGGCCCAGACCCTTTAGCTCCCACTATTCTTCCTCCCCCCTTCTTCTTTCATTTCCATAGATTTCTTGATGGATTCTTAATCAGTCTTCCATTTCTTTACATTTCCTATCTCATTAGAGACATTCTAATGCATATGGTTTCCAGGATATTTTAACGGTTTTCTGCTGTACTTTCCCTCTTGAGTTCAGGGGAGCCCATCCTCTGTGAGGTCTAGCTTCATCCCTTGTGCACACTCCCATGATTTTCTCATCAAGAGCTGGTTTCCCTCCCCTTGCTTCTGGGCTGGCCTCAGGACTGGCTTTGGTTAATAGAATGTGGCAGGGGCAGCGCTGTAAGAATCCTGACTCTTCTCTCCTCTCTTTGGAATGCAGCTCCTAGACTGCCGTGTCCAGAAGCCTGTCCAGCCACGTAGAGAACTTGTCTCCATCTCCATCTCACATAAAATCACTAGAGATGTGAGAGGGTCTTTTCTGAACATCCAGGTGACTCCAAAGTCACGAATGACTCTAGCAAGTTGCTGAGCCACAGGAATAGGATACAGTTATTTCAAGCTTGAATAGTTATTTCAAGCAACTAAGTTTGGGGTGTTGTGTTCTGCAGTAATAGAAAAATAAGCCAAGGAATCAGATTAAATGTAGTGTTAGAACATGGCCTGTTTGTCATTAGGTATAGCTGTGAATTCACAAAGAAGCAGGTGCCTGTCACCATTAAGGGAGGAAATAGCAGTTAGGCAGGTGGAAACCCTGGACCTGTCACTCCTGAAGCACTTTCTTCCCAGAAATAGCAGCACAGTTCACAGCAGCAGTTGTCCTGTGGAAGATACAATTTTTTCACTTACTGAGTATATATATATACATGAAGTTGTGTCCAGGAAGTTCGTGTGCCATTTAAAGTAGTTGTCTATATACACACACGCAAAAAAAAAAAAACAGGATACAATTCTTCATCTTTTATTGGTAGTTAATGTCCAGACTAGCTTACATGCTCCTTTCTAAGTCTAGATTCTTTTCTGTAAAACTTCAGGGATATAGGCATTGACAGATTTCTTGCCCACAAAGTCTGAGCATGCCATCTTGAATTAGAAGTGAAGGCAGAAGAGCTGCTGTTATAACTTCTAGAAGCAAAAGGCATGTGGCAGAGTAAGGGGGCAGAGCAGGAGTGGATTCACATAGAGCAGTGTCTCACCAGATGACCCCTAAGTCTAGAACACAACTCCTCCAGGAATTTGATTTGGAGTTATGATAGCACAGGGCACAGAAACCTTTATTATTTTTTTTTTAAAGAGAGTCTCACTTTGTCACCCTTGGTGCCTTGGAATCACAACTAAAACTCTTGGACTCAAGTGATTCCCTTGCCTCAGCCTCACAAGTAGCCAGGACTATAGGCACCTGCCACAATGCCCAGCTATATCTAGAGATGGGGTCTCGCTCTTGCTCAGGCCGGTCTTAGGTCTGTGAGCTCAGGCAGTCCACCCGTCTCAGCCTCCCAGAGTGCTAGGATCATGGGCATGAGCTACCGTGCCCAGCCCAGGGCACAGAAACTTTAACACACACAGGGAAGGATTAATGACACTGAAAGGAGCAGTTTTGGGCAAACAATAAAAAATGGAACCTTATGCACAGACAGCACATGCAGCATTGAAAGGGGACAATAGTGGTTCCGCTCTGTTGATTTTTTGGAATGAAAGTCCTATCTGTAAATGCTACCTGATAACTTTAGAAGAGTTTACAACCTTGGAGGGAACTCACAAGTCACGTCTGAAGGACACTAGTTTGTGACCTCTGGTAAGTAGAGTCAGACATGGTGGTCATTATATTAACAGTTGACCATTCACTGTGGTTAGCATTGGGTAGGCCACCTACAGCCAGAGTGCTGGGCCCTGCTTGTCCAAGTGTTAACCTTCATTGCTGGTTTATGAGGGATTGGAGAGGACATTTTGCCAGAGGCTGGAGAGTTGGAGAAATGAACTTATACTCAGGGGAGTCCAAGAGGCAATGATGTTTTCCAACCAGCATGGAATTGTTTCAATATCTTCGCAAATGGCGGGGTCTATTGGCATGTTCCAAAAAATTACCAGCTCTGTAAAAAAAAGAATGAGCCTACAGTCTCCAATATTTCTTTCAGTATTTTCTTTTCATCTTTATTACTGAAAACGAAGAGATTAATGTAAAATCTTGCTGTTGACTATTACAGCAGCTCTTACTGTTATTCCCAAATGGCTCCTCTATTGCCCAGCAGGTGTCTCCACGGCAACCACTTATGTTTTTATAAATCTCAGAGAAGAAATGGGGAGGAGGCAGGGGTAAAGGCAATATCTTTACAAGCCAAGATTTTCTTTTAAACACTAAAAGTTTCTAATAAAAGCACAGAGCCTTTGCTTTCCAATTTATAGCTGTATCTTGAATGGCTGAGTACTGGTTATAACCTAGACAAATTAAATGCACAGCTAGATCAATCAAATATTTATTGAACATTCATTGTGCATCTAACACTTTGCTGGGTGAGTCAGGAATACTAAAGAAAAATCAAGCTCTAAAAGACTATCACAATTTCTAGGGAAAAGAAAAGTGATACCAAAGAAATAGTTGAATGAGGGTACAAAAATGAGAGTGGATTCATCTGAGTGGAGGTGCACATTGAGGAATGATGACAGGTGAGCTGAAGGAAGAAGAAAAATTTGAATTGTGTGTTGACAAAGTTTACCTTCTGAATCCAAGTGCTCTGGGGTTCAACTTAAACCAATTGCCTCCCTTTCTCTAAGACACTGTCAGGGCTATTTCCATCACTCCTCAAGTGCTGATTATAAGCCCAAGTTTCCTAGATCATTCACCATCATTCCAGGACAGGGTGAGCATCTCAAATTTAAAACTCTAAAATCTTCCAAAACCAAAACTGTTTGAGTACTGGCATGGAAATGCTTCTTAGAGTGTTTCGGATTTCAGATTTTTGTATTAGGAATGTTGACCCGGGAAGAACAAAGCAAATATTCCAAAATCCAAAAGAAATCCAAACTCTGAAACTCTTCTGGTCCCCAGCATTTCAAATAAGGGATACCCAACCTGTGTTCATGCTGCTGAGTATATAGACCAGTGGTTCTCAACCTTCCTAATGCCACGACCCTTTAATACAGTTCCTCAACTGTGACCCCCAACCATGAAATTATTTTCATTGCTACTAAGTAGAACCACTGATATAGACTAACCTGACCCGACTCCCTCCCACACCACGTCCCACACACCGTGTCATGCTCTCTGCAGCACACAAAGTCAACAGCAACCACCTCCAACAAACTGCAATCTCTTTTCCGAACACAGCTTTCATCGTCTAGTCATAACTGAATTTAGCTGACCTCTGATGACATTGCTTCCCTTGAAGTATTATCAAGTAAAGTCTCTACAACCTTTACTCTCCAACCTCATGTATCAGAACTAGCAGGTGGAGTTTATGACCTTGCTTTTCATTTACTATTTTTTTTTTTTTAGTAATCGAAAAGTAGCAGCTTTTTATTATTAGGAAACTTTTGATGATTTTAAATTTTTTTAACTTTTTTTAATTTCAGAATATTATGGGGGTACAAATCTTTTGCCTACCTGAATTGCTTTTGTTCAGCTTGAGTTAAAGTTATAAGTGTCCCCGTCACCTGGGTAGTGTGCATTGTACCTGTTCAGTGTGAATTTACACCCCCAACCCCCGTACCCTCCCACCTTCTTGGTTTCTGCTGAGTTTTACTATCAAATGTGCACATGAGTGTTGCTCAATTCATCCCACTTTAATAGTGGTGCGTGTTTTCCCCTCCTGCGATACTACACTGAGAAGAATGGTCTCCAATTCTATCCAGGTAGTTACAAAGGTAATCATTTACTCTAAAATTATTTCTTTTCCATATTTTTTAGAACAAAACAAAGCAGAACAAAAAACAGGACTTCTGAAAATCAGACTACCACATTTTTGCTATCAGTAGAGACTTATAGGATATAACCATTATACATTAAAACGGAAATGTACAAAATATTATACAATAATAGTGTTTCAAACATAAAGGATGAGTAAAGCTTATTGTACTGGAAGTCCATTTATTGATTATCTGACTGGGAAGATGAAATTCTTTACTCTCATTGCTACCTCCATGCCCCCTGAAGTAACTAGCATACTGCGTGTTTTCCCATGTTCAAATTGGCTTTTAAAAATCATTTAAGCATATATGATATTTCTAATTTGAAGACTTATGTGTTTATCCCTAAAGATATGTAGCTTTGTTCAACATGTTTTTACATTTTATAAGACTTGCTTTATTCTGTATATATTTCACAAAGTGCCTTTGTTGCTTTAAATTATGTTTATGAAATTTACTTGTGTTGGTATATGGACTCCAGGTTCACCATTTTCATTTGTCCTTATCCTGTAGAATGAATGTGCCACAATTTATTAATTTATTTTCCTCTTAACAGACGTTAGCTTATTTATGTTTACTGTGGTGGTTTTTTCTTTTTCTCTATTACAAACAATGGTGATCAGATGGGTCCTCTTCTTTAATTTGGAATTGTGCAGCACTGTTTAATCTTCTAATGTTTCACAATTGTGGAACTCTCAGAATAAACTCAATATGACTACACTGAATTGTTTTAAAAAAATATTTGATAACATGTTTTTATGTACATCACATGATTTTCCTTTCCTGTATGTGTATTTTTTCTCATATTTGTATTAGAAGATCAGAATCCCTATCCTAATAGAATGAGTTACTGTTATTTCTTTTTCTATTTCCTGGAATAGTTTATATAGATTGTAATTATCTATAGACTTGCATATTTAATAGATAACATCTGGGTGGCACCTGTGGCTCAGTGTGTTGGGCGCCAGCCCCACATACCAAGGGTGGTGGATTTGAACCTGGCCCCGGCCAAACTGCAACAACAACAACAACAAAATAGATATCATCAATAAAAGTCTTAGTGTCATGTTGTTTTATTTAGTAGATTTTAATTGCCTATGTAAAACCTTTAGTGGTTGTAGGCCGTTGAAGATTTTAAATTTTCATTTAGAGTTATAACTTATAAAAGTTATGTTTTTCTAGAAAATAATTTACTTCCTTTAGTTTTCAAAATACTGTCCTGAACTTTTGTGAGCATCCTTTCTTATTTCCCAATTTTTCTTCTATGTGTCATTTCATACCCCTCATTTCAGATACGTATCTGTGACTTCTCTTTCTCAGCCATGTCAGAGGTTTAGTACTTTCCCAACCTTTTCCAAGAACATTCTTTTGATTTTGTTGGTGCGTTCTGTGTTGATTTGTTTTCGAATGCCTTTCTTTCTTTTTTATCTTTGCTGCTTTGTCTGTTCGGCTTCCTTAGTGATTATTCTGCTTTTCTTCTTTGTACTAAGTTGTTAATTTTCAAAATTTTCAAACATCCTCCTTAGCATTGCTACAACCATTTTTTTTTCTTTTTTTTTTTTTTTTTTGCAGTTTTTGGCTGGGGCTGGGGTTGAACCCACCACCTCTGGCATATGGGGCTGACACACTACTCCTTTGAGCCACAGGTGCCACCCTACGCATTGCTACAACTATTACTCAAAAGTTTTGCTAGATTGCTTTGTTGCTATTAAATACATCTGAGTATTTTTATATTTCTCTTGTGATTTTTTTCATCCATGAATTTTTTTTCTTTTTTTTTTAGAGACAGAATCTCACTTTGTTGCCCTTGGTAGAGTGCTATGGCATCAGAGCTCACAGCAACCTCCAGCTCTTGGGCTTAGGCAATTCTTTTACCTCAGCCTCCCAAGTAACTGGGACCACAGGTGCCCAGCAAAATGCCCGGCTATTTTTTTTATTGCAATTTGGCTAGGGCTGAGTTTGAACCCACCACCCTGGGTATATGGGGCCGGCGCCCTACTCACTGAGCCACAGGCACCGCCCACATCCATGAATTATTTAGAAGTATATTTTTAATTTCCAGGACTGTTTGTTATTCTACCAATCTGATCACAATGTCTTCCTCAATGGTACTGTGGTCAGAGTGCGTGAGCTCCATGCATCTATTAAATGTGTTTTATAGTATACTTTATGGGGTTTTTTCTAAAATGTTTTTCACCTATGGATTCTGAAATGCAGCATCTTCCTGTTCCTTGCCCTGCCCCACCCGATGTCCCTGTTCTGTCATTTTTGCAGGAATTTCCTTTCCTGTCAGCCTTCCAGTTTGAAAAGGCCCCTGGGCTGCTCTCAGCTCTCCTTTTCTTTGCACTCCAAGTCCTTACACCTGTGTCCTTGCTTTATATGTCGTCTACGCACTGACTACTGCTGAATTCGTACGTGCAGTTCCCGACCTGTTCTTTCAGGTTCAGACGCTGCATTCAGCCCAATAACTCCTCTATGATCCCGTAGCAGATTGAAAAATGCCCTCCTCCTGCCAAAGCAAAAACAGCCCACCCTCAGAAAATAAAAAACAAAAAAAAATCCTCAGGTCCAAATCCTTGGAAATTGTGAATATTACCTTATTTGGAAAAAGAGTCTCTGCAGATAGACTAAATCGAGAATCTTGAGATCAGGAAATTATCCTGGATCATCCAGATGGCCTCTAAATACATAATACATGTCCCTATAAGAACAAGCCAGAAAAAAAAAAAAAAAAAGACTACAGAAGGACAGAAGAGAAGACACACAGAAGAGAAGGCAATGATGGAGCTAAAGATGCCAGCAGCTAGAAGCTCGAATTGGAAAGATGCCTTCAGCCTGAGCTCCCAAAGGCTATGTGTCCCTGCTGACACCTTGCAGGCAGCCCAGTGAAACTGATTTTAGATTTCTGGTCTCTAAGACTGGGAGAGAATAAATTTCTGTTGCTTTCAGGCACAAGTTGGTATTTGTTGCTGCAGCCTTGGAAGCCAATGCAGATGAGCAATAGGCATGCTGGCCCATTCTCTGAAGCGGCGCTCCTGATTGCTCCCCAATTCTGCTCTGATTTCTTTCCTTAATTGTCATTTCCATTTCCAAAAACTAAACTAGAAGAGATCCTTACTATTTCCTTTCTTCTCCCTCTGCTTATCCAATTCAGTAGCATGTCGAGGTGATATTCCTTCAAAATCTAATCTCAACGTTTTCTCATCTCTGCTGCTACCTCCACTCAAAGCCACCATTATTTTTGCTGCGATTACTACAATAGTCTTCTATAAGTTTGCCACACTTCCTTCCACTCAACAATCCATTCCCAGATAGGTATCAGCATGATCTCTAAACAATGTAAATCCGATTAAAGTCTCCCTTACTTCAAGCAGCCTAGTGAGAACTTGTATGACCTATTCCTGACTGCCTACTTGACCAGGGTCTGTCCTTCCCCCTACACTAAGCTGGCTTTGGTCTCCATCTTTCCATGTGTTCTTGCCTCTCCCGGGAACACTCTGCCCCAATATTTTTTCATGTTAATGTCTTCTCATTATTCATGTCAAATATTACCTCCTCAGAGAAGCTGCCACTCTACATATCTATTTCTTTACCTGTATCGCCTTCTATCTCTTTTTGTCTTTGTCACCTCTATCTCTGCTTTGATTTATACTCTCTCTCCTTGCCTATCATCTACCTTTCTACCTACCATCTCTCAGTCGTATCAGTATCTGGAGCTATGCTAGCCAATAAAACTTTCTGTGACATTAAAAGTGTTTTGCTGTGCTATCCAATATCCAGCACTAACTATACACAGTGATAGCACTTGAAATATGTAGTATGACCAAGGAAATGAACTCAGAAAAAATTTAGTCAATTTGCATTTAAATCACTGCAAATAGCTTGTGGCACAGATCAAAGCAAACTCGACTCCCATCCTTACCTCTTCCAATAATTCTGTAACTAATGGCCTTGTTTCACTCCATTCATCGCACTCTTTACTGTCTGAAATGATCTGCTTAATTCATTCATTTACATGTAGATTTTCTATCTCCCTTCTAGGTTCCATGAAGTAAGGGCCACTAAAACGAGGAACTCATCTGTTTTGTTCACCATAGTTTTTCCAGCATTGCTTTTGGTAGTCATAATTATAGCCGTAGCCATGTCAGGAGAAACCAGCAACTTGCCTTCAGTTGATATGAGATCACAGATGTTAATGCCAGCTAACATTTAAAGACTACTTTTTATGTGCCAGACTTTGAGCTAAGCAATTAAATCATTACCTAGCGATACAATAAAACTGTTATTTTATCTCCACTTTGCAAATAAGGAAATGAAAGCTTAGAGAGATTCAATAATTTGGAAATCAAGTTCTTAGTATGAGCCCTGTGCACTACTGCTTCTATCTCTCCAGGGAAAAACTGCAGATTAAGTGGGTTTAGCTTAGGTGATCTTTCCCCTCCTTAAGCATTAAGAGTCTATAATTCTATAACAACTCAGAACAGGAGTCAGTAAACAATAGCCCTCCGGGCAAATATTGCCTGCTTCTTGTCTTTGTAAATAAAGTTTTCTTGAGACACAGCTATGTTCACTTGTTTCCCTATCGTCTATGGCTGTTTTTATATTAGACTGGGTGAACTGAGGAGTTGCTATGGAGCTTCTGGACCACAAAGCCTGAAATAAACGCCATCTGGTCCTTTACAGAGAAAGTTTTCTGATCACTTTTATAGACGTTTATAATAGTTGATTCTGTATGTATAAGTCACTGATTAATCCTGTGTTAAGGAAAACATACTTTACAACAATCCATTTTATGGCAAGTTTTGATATGTTAATTAATTTTAACTTCTGTCATTAATTTTCCTGTGTATTTTCCATCACTTTTAAAGTAGTTCATACTATTTCCTAAATAATCTTAAGAGCCATACATGCTTACTGAAAAGATTTTTTTTTTAATTTTTATTAAATCATAATTATGTACACTGGTGCAATCATGGGGCACAATGTGCTGACTTTATATACAATCTGAAATATTTTCATTGAACTATTTAACATAGCCTTCTTGGCCTTTTAATCACTATATGAAGACATTTATATTCTGCATTTAGTAATTTTCACTTGTACCCTTCTAAGATGCACTGTGTGATCCTACCAACACTCTCCCTCCACCCCCCTCCCTCATTTCACCATTCTTTTTAGCTTTTATTTCAACATAAAATTTGGCCAGGTGCAGTGGTTTACGCCAATAATCCCAGAGCTTTGGGAGGTAGGAAGATCGCTCGAGATCAGGAGTTTCAAACCAGCTGGGCAGCATAGCAAGACCTTATCTCTAAAATAATAATAATTTAAGGTTATGTATTTTCCTAAGGGTACTTTTTTTAAAGGTACATTTCACAGGTTTCAATACGTAAGTGTTTTCATTACCAATCTAAATATTTCCAAATTCCTCATATGTTAACTTCTTCAACCAAACAATTATTTAGAAGTATTTTAAGGCCAGGCAGGAGCTCAACGCCTGTAACACAATGGTTACGGCGCTGGCCACACATACTGACTCTGGCAGGTTCAAACCCAGTCCGGGCCAACTAACCAACAATGACAATTGCAACAAAAAGTAGCCAGCGTTGTGGCAGGCGCATGTAATCCCAGCTAATCAGGAGGCAGAGGCAAGAGAACAGCTTGAGCTCAAGAGTTGGAGATTGCTGTGAGCTGTGACGTCACCGCACTCTATCGAGGGCAACATAATGAGACTGTCTCAAAACAAACAAACAAAAAGGCCAGGTGTGGTGGCTCATGCCTGTAATCCTAGCACTCTGGGAGACCAAAGCAGGTGGATTGTCTGAGCTCACAAGTTCGAGGCTAGCCTGAGCAAGAGCAAGACCTTGTCTCTACTAAAAATAGAAAAACTAGTTTGGGCTTTGTGCCCGTAGCACAGTGGTTACGGTGCCAGCCACATACACCAAGGGTGGCAGTTTCAAACCCGGCCTGGGCCAGCTGAACAACAATGACAACTGCAACAAATAGCTGGGCATTTTGGCAGGTGTCTGTAGTCCCAGCTACCTGGGAGGCTGAGGCAAAAGAATCGCTTAAGCCCAAGAGTTTGAGGTTGCTGTGAGCTGTGTCACCACAGCACTCTACCAAGCATAACATAGTGAGACTCTGTCTCAAGAAAAAAAAAAAAAATAGTTGGGTATGGTGGTGGGTGCCTGTAGTCCTAGCTACTTGAGAGGCTGAGGCAAGAGGATTGCTTGAGACAAGGAGTTTGAGGTTGCTGTGGGCTGTGACACCACAGCACTCACAGAGTGAGACTCTTGTCTCAAAAAAAAAATTTTTTTTAAATTTCCAAACATAGTTTTTCCCCCAAGTTGTTATTGTCCTTTATGTTGTGGACAAACTATATAGTTTGTGGTACTGCTTCTTTGGTATTTGAGATTTGCAAATATTCCATAAATGCTTGAGAAAAACACATATTCATGAAATACTGGGTAAAGATTTCTAAATATATATATTAAATAAAAAAGAAATAGAGAACTTGGTTCACTCTATAACACTACAGAGGCTGAACTGGTAGTCAACTCAGAAGAATGGTACTAGAAGGGAGGAGCACAAAACCAAAGGAATTCTATTCTTTGTTCAGTATTGAGACTTGGCAAGCTTTCCTTTTTAAAAAAACAAACAAACAGAAATTGATCATAAAAACAAAACAGTCCAGATTCAAACTGGGAAAAGAAAGCTACAATATATATGCTTTTTGGGAGAAATAATTTGAAATACAAATTTATTTGATCATATTTAAAAGACAGAGCAGAATCACATTCATTTCCTTAAAAGTATCACTGCAAACATACTGAATTTTGAAGCTCTTAGTTTGTTTTAGATAGTTAAGAGTTGACCATTAGCAGCCTGGCAGGCCTTTTCCTTCCCCTCCAGGCTCTTCTGCCCTTTGGGGGAGGGGTGTTGGTGACAACTGATGCTATATAGCTTGCCAAATCCTTTCCACTCCTCGAATAGGCAACAAGGTGATACAGCTTATTCTTTTACTAAAGTCATTAAGTAAGCAGGTAGGCTATCAAACACAGAGAAAGGAGGGAAGGTTCCATTGTACAGGATTCACAAATGTAAGAATGGATGGACTCAAGAGTTTATTTTAGCTGTTTAATCCCTTCTTTGGCTGACCAGATAGAGATACCAGCCATAGACCTCAGATTTTTGCTTGATTAAGACATCAGTGTAATGCACTCAGTTCCTTTGATTACAATGTGTTGGAAAAGCCATCTCTGGGTGGGGAAGAGAAGTTGTTTTATTACAATGATGGTACTATAAGAGGAAATTGAAGCAGCAAACAGCAGGGGGTATCCCTTTCCTCTTGAACTCAAATATCACTTCACTCCTGTCAGCTTTACAGTCCAAGCGAACTGCACTGGGAGAGCCGAGGGTGGCAACTGGGGCAGATTGATGAGGAGACCTTTTGTTGGATCTGTGGACCACTTCAGATCTTCTTGGATTCCCAACATCATTATCTGCAGAAAACAAAAAAGGAACAGAAAAAAAAAAACAGTAATGCTGCTGGGCGTGGTGGCTCACACCTGTAATCCTAGCATTCTGGGAGGTGAAGGCGGGTGGATTACTTGAGCTCACGAGTTCAAGGCCATCATGAGCAAAAGGGAAACCTCATCTCTACTAAAAACAGAAAAACTAAGACGAGAGGATCGCTTGAGCCCGAGTTGGAGGTTGCTGTGAGCTATGATTCCACAGCACTCTACCCAGGGCAACAGCTTGAGACTGTCTCAAAAAAAACAGTAATGCATTAATGAGTACAAGACATAGCCTGAACATGGTGGTAAACAACTAGGCTGGGCCAGTGATGGAAAGATAGTCAAAGAAATAGATATGGGGTAAAACTTGGGGAGAGAAAAGAAAATGTAGAAAAGGTCTGCCAATTCCTTTAGGAAAAGTTACGCGCTGGGACTGACCAAGGCTTCTTACCATTGTAGTTGAGGTAGTAACGGGGAATACAAGGTTTAAGATTCCATTTTCTGGCCAGTGCAGAAAAATGGCATAAACATGTGATCCTTTTGAGGTATACCTGGGAAAAAAGAAACATCAATGTCAAAGATACCAGGCTTATTACCCTAACATATAACCTTATGAATTCCCTTTACAATTATCTACCCAAATACAAGACCCCAAATTTGTCACTGCTACTAGTAAGTACCAATAACTTGATACTCATTAAGGTCTATAAAACTCTTTCTAGTGAGATCTTCTATGTTTCCTCTGTATTGTATTAAGTTTTCTTTAAAAATGGACTAAATCCATTTAAATAAAGCCATTTTCTCAGATCTTTTTTCAAGTTCAAATTGATGTGAAAATAGCAGAGAATGTAAAAGAGGAAAGATAGGTAATGAAGATAAATTTTTTGTTCTGAGATTTCACCATGTTTCTTTTTCATTTTATTTTTTATTTTATTTTATTTTTTTGAGACAGAGCCTCAAGCTGTCACCCTGGATAGAGTGCTGTGACATCACAGCTCACAG
>CAUYRH010132478.1:0-21686 GCA_963574655.1 Perodicticus potto
TCCCAGCTACTTGGGAGGCGGAGGCAAGAGACTCACTTGAGCCCAGGAATTGGAGGTTGCTATGAGCTGTGATGCCACAGCACTCTATCCAGGGTGACAGCTTGAGGCTCTGTCTCAAATAAAAATAAAAATAAAATAAATAGATACTTACTTAAAATGTATAGCTTTATATGGAAATAACATCAAAGATTTAATTCCAGGCCTCCTACTCTACTTCTCAGGATAAAACCCCAGAGCCCTTGTCTCTCATGATGTTCTCATTGGTATAGATTAGGCTGCTGTCACTTGCTCTCAAAGAGCTTGGTGGCTGTGACACAGACTGGCAGCAGGGGCTGGAGGCTTCCTCAGGACACCTTCCCAGCCCCATCCTTTTTATCTCTTACGACTTGCCTTCTGCCCTATAGTGCCAGCTCCTTTAGATTGGTCATGGTGATATGTCCTGCCCAGTGCTGCCCAGTAATGCCAGTGGTGACTGAGTCACAGATGGTAGTTCAGTTCAGGCTGACTTCACCTCCGGGTCTGGCCATAAGATGGGCCAGCTGTGGCCACCTGGTGTGGGCCTGGCCGCCTGTTGCTGGGAGAATGGGGCAGACCCATGCTGCCGGAGTTCAGTAACTGCCAGCTGGCCCAGAGGCCTGGGAATCCAGGTGCAGGGGGCCACAGGGATTAGAGTCAGAAGACCCAGAACTAGGCCTGTGAGGGCTGGGAGAATGGATGTGAGCAGAGCCTGTGAATCAGCCTCATGTCCTGGGTGGCCATTTTCTTGGCTTTCAAGAGTCTTTAAAATCCTTCCCACTTCCTCTCCCAAAGCTAAGCCCATAGCTGTCCAGACACAGTCTCAGCAGTGGGGTGTGGTTGACAGAACTCTCAGTGGGGGTGGGGCTGAAATTCTCACACTGTGCCTCTCTCATACCCCACCCCCACAATGGCAAGAGCATTCAGACTATTTGAGCCCCAACCAAGAGGATGCTTTGACAAAATCATTTGCTTTTTGTGAGGTCACCATATTAATGGGAAGATAGACTTGCCTAAAGAACAGTGGCCATGCCTGGGCTGCTCTAAGAAGCAAAGATTACTCCTAGAGAATGTGTAATGAGAACCTATATGCGCTGAGAGTTAAACAAGCCGTTGTCTCATCTCAGGGAAGAGGAAGAGAACATGGTGGGTTTGGGCTGGAAATGCAGCGAGTATTGGAAAGGGCCCTCCCAGCAATCTAGGACCAGCAGGCTCTGTGAAAGTAGCTGTGACTAGGATTAAGACAACTTGACCGCAAAGAGCTGTGACATGGGGCATTCAAGCATGAAGCATTGTTGGCTCACAGAAGGAGCCAAAGCATTCTCCTTCAGAGAACCACGGTGATCCAGAGCCAGAGAGAGATGGACGGCTTCCACAATCAATATATCACCTTTAAGAAAATGGTGGACCCATCTGATTTGTCAATATAGCAAACTGGCTCCCATAGTATTGTAAAACACTTTTATCAATTTGGGGAATTTTTTCTGAAATTACAATCTTGACCTAACATTATAAAATCTAATGACTGGGCCTGGTGCAATTCCAGTACTTTGGGAAGTCAAGGCAGGAGTGCTTTCTGAGGCCAGGAGTTCAAGACCAGACTAGGTAACATAGCAAGATTCTCACCTCTACAAAAAATGTAAAAATTAGTGAGAGGTGGTAGCTTGCTTGCTCATATAATCCCAGCTACTTAGGAGAGTGAAGCATGAAGATCACTTGAGCCCAGGAGACTGAGGCTGCAGTGAGCTTTGATCATGCCACTGTACTCCAGTCTATACAACAGAGCAAGATCTTGTCTTTAAAATAAAATAAAATAAAATCTAATGATTAACAGATTAAAAGGAAGAAAGGAAACTTATGATCATCTCAAAAGGTATTTGATAAAATTTATCTGCCACTCACACCAAAAGAAGAGAAGAGAATTTCTTAACATTTTAAAGAACATAAATCAAAAACTGAAAACCAGCATTAGACTTAACAGTCTAGAAAGTTCCGTTAATGAGAGAATCCAAACAATGTCCTTTTCACTACTATTTTTCAGTGTTGTTCTGCACACTTTAACTAGGGTAATAAGGTGAAAAAAAGAAATAAGGGATAAGTAAAGGGAATAGATAATAGAAAGTAAAAACCAGCATTTGCAAATGATATTATAATCAGCCCTCCATAACATTCAAGAGAATCAATTGAAAAATTATTATGATTAGTAGAGGGATCCAGTTGTATGGAGCAGATTAAAACAAATCGTATCTGTATAATTGTAATAGCTTTTAAGTGTGTTCAATCATAATTAATTAGAAAAAGTAGTGAAAGTAATTTACCATTCACAATAATAGTAAGACATGGATAATACCTAGAAATGAATTTAGGGCAAATTGAGGGCCTATAAACTTTGATCTAAGGTAGATTTAAAAGAAGACAAAATATATGGTGGGATAGCCATGTTCCTAGAAAATTCATTAATTGATAAATTCAATGCAATTCCAATCAAAATTCATTTAGAGGGGAGGAATTGACAAAGTGATTCTAAAGAGCAACTGAAAAAGCAAATGTGAAAGAAAAGCCGAAAATTGAATTAAAAGACTAATATGGTGGGATTTGCCCTATATACAGGGTGGCCATAAAGACAACTATTGTAAATTGCACGGGAACTTTATGGCCACCCTGTATATCAAGTATGCAATAAAGCTAAAATAACTGAAAGCATGAGACTAACATAAGAAAAGACAAATATATCAATGGAACAAAAGAGAGTCTATGGCATATGATAAAGAAAACATCTTTGTTTTTTTTTTTTGAGACAGAGCCTCAAGCTGTCACCCTGGAGAGACAGTGCTGTGGCATCACAGCTCACAGCAACCTCCAATTCCTGGGCTCAAGCGAGTCTCCTGCCTCTGCCTCCCAAGTAGCTGGGACTACAGGTCCCCGCCACAATGCCCGGCCATTTTTTGGTTGCAGCCATCATTGTTGTTTGGTGGGCCCGGGCTGGATTCTAACCTGCCAGCTCAGGTGTACGTGGCTGGCATCTTAGCCCATTGAGGCATAGGCACTGAGCCAGAAAACATCTTAATTTAGGGGATAAAAGGTAGTTTATTTAATAAATAAGCTGGGGGTATTTGTTTTATATACAAAAAAAATAAGAATATAGGCTCGGCGCCTGTGGCTCAATGGGCTAAGGCACCAGCCATGTACACCTGAGCTGGCGGGTTCGAATCCAGCCCGGGCCCACCAAACAACAATGACGGCTGCAACCAAAAAATGGCCGGGCGTTGTGGCTGGCGCCTGTAGTCCCAGCTACTTGGGAGGCGGAGGCAGGAGACTCGCTTGAGCCCAAGAATTGGAGGTTGCTGTGAGCTGTGATGCCACGGCACTCTATCCAGGATGACAGCTTGAGGCTCTGTCTCAAAAAAAAAAAAAAAAAAAAAAGATTATAACCCTGTATGTCACGAACAAGCACAGTGAAGGGGAGCGAAGCAGAGTGGAATTGATGGGGAATGAGAAAAATACAGCACAAGAGAAGACACAGAAACACAGGATGGGACCCGGAGGACTGACTAAGCTGATGACTACAGCAGTCCCAAAGCACAAAATCAGCTTTATTTTATAGTATCTATACAGGGTTGTCCCTGGGAAGCAGCATAGACAAAATGGGGAAATAGAATAAACAAAAGACATAGTTTGGTCTTACAGTACAATAGGAAAATGTAAATGACTTTAACAAAGACAAACCATCTTGTTAATGGTTCTGCTCAACTTCGTTAACATATGACAAGAAATAAGAAGGGCAAGATCACAAGCATCTCAGCATGGGGGCAGCGCCTGTGGCTCAAAGGAGTAGGGCAACGGTCCCATATACTGGAGGTGGCGGGTTCAAACCCGGCCCTGGCCCCAAACTGCAAAAATAAATAAATAAAATAAAATAAAATAAAGAATCTCAGCATAGTTGACAAAACAAAGGAAGAACTATGTGACTTAGTGGTTACTACTTAACTTTGTTAGCATATGACAAGGAGAAAGAAGGGAGAGATCTCAAGGATCTCTTAACTAAACAAAGAAAGGGCTACCTGACTTCTGACAGATTGATCATGCAGAAAGGAAAATGGCTGTTTCAGGAATAGAGGAGAGGCTGTTGGGGGTTCATTCTCTAAATGTTCCCCAGGGCTCTGCAGTCTCACAGTCTGCTCTCTACACCTATATATTATATGCTTTTCCACACTATAAAATGAATTCCCAATGGATTAATAATTTATGTTTCAATTTTTCTAGTGTGAATGTTTTCATAAGCTATTCATATGCTTAAATTAAAAAAGGGCTGGCAGAAAATATGGGTTAATGTTTGTTTTATATTTCAGATTAATATGAAGGTACAAACGATTAGGTTACAATGTTTTTGCATTTGTTGGTAAAATCCCTGTTGCAGTAGTGTCTTGCACCCGGGAGGTGTGCCCGTTAGGTGGGAGCCCACCGATTCCCTTCCCTAATGTCCCTCCCCTTCCTCTCCCTCCAGCTTGAACTCAGTTGAGTTTTCCTCTTGTGTGGGCATGTGTGAGACCCTCTACTGGCTTTATATTAGTATTGAGTACATTGGATACTTGCTTTTCCACTCTTCTGATACTTTACTAAGAAGAAGGTGTTTCGACTCCATCGGGTTAATATTTTTATAATCTTGATCTTATCATTGATCTGTGTCCCCCAAAGTTCATGTGTTGGAAACTTAATCCCCAATGCTGAAGTGTTGACAGGTGGGATCTTTAAGAGGAAATTAGGTCATAAGGCCTCTGCCTTTGAGAATGGACTAAAGCCAATGGGAGTGGGTTCCTTATTATGGGAACGGCATCTCTGTAGAGAATGGGTTTGGCCTTCTTCCCTTTCTCTCTCTCTCTTTTACTGTATTCTGTCTTGGGATAGGGCAGCAAGAAGTCCTTCAAAAGATGCTGGCACCTTGATAAATGCACTTCTTAGCCTCCAGAACTGTGAGGAATAAATTTCTTTTCTTTTCTTTTTTTATAAATTACTCCGTGGTATTCTGTTATAGCAACACTAAACAGACTAAGAAATTTGGGGTAAGAAACAACATTTTCATTAAGATAAATACTTTAAATATGTTTTCCTTTTACATATAGATTTAAAAAAAGAGAGAATACACTGCAAACTATTGGTAGTTTTTATTTCTGAAAATGATATTTTTGGACATTTACCTTTTCTAGATTATGTGTTTTTGTTTTTGTTTGAGACAGAGTCTCACTTTGTTGCCCCTGGTAGAGTGCTGTGGCATCAGAGCTCACAGTAACCTCAAACTCTTTGGGCTCAAGCAACCCTCCTTCCTCAGCCTTCCAAATAGCTGTGACTACAGGTGCCTGTCATAACTCCCAGCTATTTTTAGAGACAGGGTCTGGCTCTGGCTCAGGCTGGTCTCCAACTCCTGAGCTCATGCAATCCACCCATCCTGGCCTTCCAGAGTGCTAGGATTAAAGGCATGAGACACTATACCCAGCTAGATTATGTGTTTTAATTTTATATAAATAAATGTTATTGTGTTTGTAATTAGAGAAGAAGCTAATGAAAACACCAATAGGATAAATACTGCTTTTTCTATAATTTAAGAACCTTACAATAATATACCTCAATTTACCCCCCCTTCCTTTTTGCTAATATTGTTATGCATTTATCTCTACATATGCCATAAACTCTGTAATAAATAGTAATTACTTTTACTTTAAACAGTCAGTTGTCTTTTAATTAATTTAAAAAACAAAATATATTTTCTATTTACTTATTATATTTCATGGTAGTCTTTGTTTCTTTGTTCAGAGCTGAACTTCCAACAGGTATCATTTCCTTTCAGCCCTAAGAACTTCCTTTAACATTTCCTGTAGTGCAGATGTACTAATGAATTCTCTCAGCTTTTTTGTTTTATTATGCATAAGACTCCCATGAGAAAAGTTTTTTTTTTTAATCCCAAAGTATCTTTATTTCTCATTTGCTTTTTAAAGGTGATTTCTCCGGTTGTAGAATACTAGACTTTTTTTCCCCTGTGACATATTTTATACTTAGTATATCATTCCATTGTTTTCTGGCTTGCATTACTCCTGGTGAGAAATAAATGGTAATTCTTATCCTTCCTCCTCTTATGTAATGTGTTCATGTTCTTTCTTTAAAATGTTCTATTTGGTTTTAAGATATTTAGCTATACGGCTCGGCGCCTGTGGCTCAACGGGCTAAGGCGCCAGCCACGTACACCTGAGCTGGCGGGTTCGAATCCAGCCCGGGCCCGCCAAACAACAACGACGGCTGCAACCAAAAAATAGCCGGGCATTGTGGCGGGCGCCTGTAGTCCCAGCTACTTGGGAGGCAGAGGCAGGACACTTGCTTGAGCCCAGGAGTTGGAGGTTGCTGTGAGCTGTGAAGACATGGCACTCTACCCAGGGTGACAGCTTGAGGCTCTGTCTCAAAAAAAAAAAAAAAAAAAAAAAAGCTATTTAGCTATGATGTGCCCAGTTGTGGTTTCCTTTGTATGTAGCCTCCTTGGGGTTGTGTAACCCCAAGCTATGTGGGATGGTGAGTTAATTTTTAAAATCAAATATAGAATTTCAGTCACTATTTAAACATTTTTTTTTTTTGTCCCAATCTCTCTCCCCTTTCCTTCTGGGACTCAAATGTTATATATATTAGATTGCTTGATATCATTTCAAAATCACCTCATTTTTTTCCAGTCCTTTTTCTTCTGCTTCCATTTAGATATATTCTATAGACTTGACTTCAAGTTCACTGATCTTTTATTCTAAGATGTCTAGTCTGCTTGTAAGGACAGCTAGTCAATTTTTCATTTTGTATATTGTATTTTTCAGCTCTAGAATTTTCATTTAGTTCTTTTTTTATAATTGTCATTTCTCTGCTGAGATGACTCATTTATTCATTTATTATGTCCATCTTGTAATTTAAAATTTCTGAACATATTTATGATAGCTGTTTAAAAATCCTCATTTGTAGACAAATGGTACTTGGTAAAGAAAATAGAGATAAATTCTCACTTCTTAGTCAGCTGGCCTATCTTAGAGATTCTTGACTTTTATACGTATGATTCTGGTGATCAATAAAGTGACAATAACAAATATGAGAAAAAAATAAAAATTCTCACTTGCTAATTCCAATATCTGTGTACCTCTGTATCTGTTTATGTTGACTATGTTTTTTCTCCCGCTTATGGATCATATTTTCCTGCTTCTTCATATGTCTGGTAATATTTGAATATATGTTGGTAATTACGAATATTTAATTGTTGAGAGCTTAAATTACTCTGTCTCCTTTACTGAATTTACAACAGGCTTGGTATGATCCCATTAAAGCTTGGTTTTAGGCTTTGTTAGGGCAAATCTAAAGTAATGCATACTATAGGGACAGAGCAGCCCTATTTAAGGTGTGGGCTTTCTAGAGTTTTATTTAATTTATTTTATTTTATTTTATTTTTTGTAGAGACAGAGTCTCACTTAATCGTCCTGGGTAGAGTGCCATGGCGTTACACAGCTCCCAGCAACCTCCAACTCCTGGGTGTAGGCAATTCTCTTGCCTCAGCCTCCCCAGTAGCTGGGACTACAGGCGCCTGCCACATGCCCAGCTACTTTCTAGAGTTTTTTTGTTTGTTTGTTTGTTTGTTTTTGTAGAGACAGAGTCTCACTTTATTGCCCCTTGGTAGAGTGCTATGGAGTCACAGCTCACAGCAACCTCCAACTCCTGGGCTTAGGTGATTCTCTTGCCCCAGTAGCTGGCATTACAGGTGCCCACCACAACACCTGTCTATTTTTTGATGCAGTTCGGCCGGGGCTGGGTTTGAACCCGCCACCCTCGGTATATGGGGCCAGCACCCCACTCGCTGAGCCATTAAAAGTGTTTCCACACTAACTGATCAGAATAGGTTTCAACACTGTTGTGAACTCCTGGAATCTTGGTTTAGTTCTCAGATCCAGAGAAGTTTTTGTCTTCCTGGCCTCATGGAATCCTCTCCTACACATGAGGCTTAAATAGAGCCTCAAGAGGACCTCTGTGTAACTTTCTAGAACTCCTTCTCTGTGTAGCTTCCTCTTCTTTGATACTCTGTCCCACAAATTTCCATCATGTCTGCTTCTCTAGCTATGATCTTTGTTTCTTCCACTCAGTAAGACCACTGCTTTCTGTTCGGATGCCACTGCCCTCCATTTTTGGAAAATACTTTGTGTGTTTCCCTTATCTCAAGGCCAGAGGCTACTGGATATTCAATGCTTGCAATCAGTTGCTATATTTTATCTAGTTTTATGATTGTTTACAGTGGGGAGGTAAGTTTATTATCAATTGCTCAGTCATGGCTTGAGCCCAAGAAAAGTTTAAAAATTGTAAGAACAGGGTCGTGCCTGTGGCTCAGTGAGTGGGGTGCCAGCCCCATATACTGAGTGTGGTGGGTTCGAACCTGGCCCCAGCCAAACTGCAACAACAAAAAAATAGCTGGGCATTGTGGCAGGTGCCTGTAATCCCAGCTAATCAGGAGGCTAAGGCAAGAGAACCACTGAAGTCCAAGAGCTGGAGGTTGCTGTGAGCTGTGAGGCCAAAGCACTCCACAGAGGGTGACAAAGTGAGACTCTGTCTCTTAAAAAAAAAAAATTGTAAGAATAAAGGAAAAGAGGGAACCCTGATATAAGATGTGGATCTGATACTACATGTATCTAAGAGTCTGAGCTTCAGTTGAAAGCAGCTGGGTCAATTGAGAATACCTCTTTCCAGTTTTTCCTAATCTGGTGTCAGAATTGGACTGAATAAAACTTTCACTCTGGCCTCTACGGTAGATTGTGTCAGGCTAAATAAACTTCCTGCCCCAAATAACAATAAACATTGGACAAAATACATAAAACAACTATTTGAAGACATGTGAGAACTAGCAATACAGTTAAGAATTGAGGGGTCATGACCCTTGAGAATAGGGAATAATGTTTACAGAGTTCCACTTTACCCTGGCTTTTTCCCTAGGGGCATTTCACACATTGTTTCATGAAGGAATAAGGACTAAGCAGAAAGTATCAATTTTACCGGACTGAGGATACAGAGATCAGAGCTCAGGGATGCCAAAGAGGTTGAAAATTAAGAAGGAAAATTAAAGAAAGGAGGAAAAAATAGAGAAGGGGCTTAATAATTGCATACAAATTCTTCTGAATTTATTGGCTTACTTTAATTTTTTTGTTATTAATTTAAGTTTAATTTAATTTAATTTTTGTGACAGGGTCTTGCTCTGTAGCCTAGGCTGGAATGCAGTGGTTTCATCACAGCTTTCTGCAACCTCAAACTCCTAGGCTTAAGGAATCTTCCCAAGTAGCTGGGGCTACAGGTGTGCAACACCACACCTGGCTAATTTCTCTCTCTTGCTAAGGCTGGTCTCAAATTTCTGGCCTCAAGCAATCCTCCTACCTGAGCCTCCCAGAGTGTTGGGATTACAGGCATAAGCTACCACACCTGGCCATACTGGCCTACTTTTCAATAGCGTGGAGGCTATAGAACAGAGAAAATTTTAGCAGCCATAAAGCATTGGGGAGACAAATTGGCATTCAAGTTTATAAAGGTAGAGAGACTGGTAAATATTTAGCTTTACCAAAGGACTCTTGGCTAAGACCCCAGGCAGGTAACATCCTAGGTATAAGAGTTATGCCCTAGGTGAACTGCAATAGCCAAAATACAGCATAAAAATCAAGCCTTGAAAGGCATAAACTGATCATTCAGTAGACTGCCTGCCTGCCAAAAGATGCTTAATCCTCCTTTTCTGGATGATTATAACATAACCTAAGAGCCTTTCCAACTTTTCATCCAAAATGTGTATCATCCAATAGAAAATTATTAGACATGCTAAAAAATCGGACCAAATGACAGAAAATCAAGAGAAAAAGCAAACAATGAAAAGAGACCCACAGGTGTTTTAGAAATGAGGGCCTTCAAATAATTATTATGAAAATATTTTATAAAATAGAGGGAAGGTAAAAAATAGAAGACAAGCTGGAGAACTTAAAAATAGAATTATAAGATATACATAAAAAGAATCCAATGCACACATAGGACACCCGAAATTAAGAACTCACAACGTAGCAGCATAACATAATTTAACAGCAAACTGGACATAGCAGAGGATAGGATAAGTAAACTAGAAAATATCCAAACCAAAGTACACAGATGAAAACAAAAGAAAAGAAGAGCAGCGCCTGTGGCTCATAGGAGTAGGGTGCTGGCCCCATATATTGGAGATGGCGGGTTTAAACCCGGCCCTGGGCAAAAAAAAAAGAAATAAACCAAAAGAAAAGAAAAAAATGGAGATTAGAATAACAGAAATGTGAGACATTGTCAAACAGATTAACGTATGTATAATTAGTATCCAAGTAGGAAATCAAAGAATGACAGCAATATTAGAAGGGGTAATGATGAAGAATTTTCTAAAAATCAATAAAAAACATCCACCCATAGATTCAAAAAGCTAAAAAGAAAAAGAACACAAATTCCTGAGTAGGATAAATACAAAGAGAACATGTCAGCAGATTATAGTCAAACTGCTGAAAAACAAAGGAAAATCTTAAACGCAGAGTGGGGTAATCAGGCATATTATTTGCAGTGAATAAGATTGTCAAATCTCTTTTTAACAGAAATGTGGGATTTGTGGACAGTGAAATGACATCCTTAAGTTATAGAAAAAAGAAAAACCCCACCAACATACAATTCTGTACTCAGTGAAAATATCTTTTATTTTTTATTAACATTTCAGGTTAATTTTAGAGTACAAAAGAATTAGGTTACAATGTTTGCATTTATTAGGTACAGTCTCTCTTATAATTGTGTCTGGCCCCTAAGAGGTGTGCCATACACCCTAACATTGTGCCTATTAAGTGCAAGCACACTCATCCCCCTCCCTTCTCCTCTCTTCCTGTTCCCTTCTTCTGCCCCCATCTTGAATTTATTTGAGTTTTTCTCTTATGTGGGTAAGTATTAGACCATCTACTAGATCATCTATGTATTAGGTCTTCATATTAGTACTGAGTACATTGGATTCTTGCTTCTCCATTTTTGTGATACTTTACTAAAAAGAATGTGTTTCAACACCATCCAGGATAATAAAAAGATGTAAAGTCTCCATTTTTAAAAAAATTGCTGAATGGTATTCCATGATATACATATAACAGTTTGTTAATCTATTCTTGGGTTGGTGGACATTTTGGCTGTTTCCATATTGTGGCGATTATAAACTGAGCTGAGACAATCAACTGCAAATATCTTTATGATAAAATAATTTTTATTAATTTTTTTTTTTTTTGCAGCTTTTGGCCAGCGCTGGGTTTGAACCTGCCACCTCCAGCATATGAGACCAGCGTCCTACTCCTTTGAGCCACCACCCAATTTTTTTTTTTTTTTGAGACAGAGCCTCAAGCTGTTACCCTGGGTAGAGTGCTGTGGCATCACAGCTCACAGCAACCTCCAAACTCTTGGGCTCAAGCGATTTTCCTGCCTCTGCTTCCCAAGTAGCTGGGACTAAGGCGCCTCCCACAATGCCCAGCCATTTTTTGGTTGCAGCCGTCATTGTTGTTTGACAGGCCCCGGGCTGGATTCAAACCCACCAGCACAGGTGTATGTGGCTGGCACCTTAGATACTTATGGCACAGGTGCTGAGCTGATAAAATAATTTTTTTTTTCTTCTAGGTAGATTTCAGGATGAAATGTGAGGTCTAATTTGAGTTCTTTGAGGATTCTCCGTACTTCCTTCCAAAAGGTTGTATTAGATTGCAGTCCCACTATCAGTGTAACAGTGTTACCTTCTCTCCATGTCCTTGCCATCATCTGCTTTGAGACTTTGTGATGTGGGCTTTTTTCACTGGGGTTGGGTGATATCTCAAGGTGGTTTTGATTTGCATTTCTCTGATGATTAGGGATGATGAGCATTTTTTCATGTTTGTTAGCTATTCATCTATCTTCCTCAGAGAAGGTTCTGTTCATATCTCTTCCCTTGTGGTACATGGGATTGTTTGTTCTTTTTCTGTTGATTACTTTGAGTTCTCTGTAGATTTTAGTTATCAACTCTTCATCAGATTCACACCATACAAATATCTTTTCCCATTCTGAAGGTTGTCTTTTACTTGTTGTGTCCTTCGCTGTGAAGAAGGTTTTCAGCTTAATTAAGTCCCGTTTGTTTATTTTACTTGTAGTTGCAACTGTTGCTGAAGTCTTCATCATGAAATCTGAAAATATCCTTTAAAATGAAGGTAAAATAAAGAAATTTCTGACAACCCAATGCTGAATTTGTCACTAGCAGAACTTTACTGTAAGAAATTTTGAACGAATTTCATTAGGCTAAAAGAAAATAATCCCATAAGGAAACAATTGCAGGAAGGAATGAATAGCATTAGAGAGGGCAAAGATACAGGTAACATAAGTGAATATTGACTGTTTAAAATGATGGTGTATTAAAGTATATAACATAAGGTAAATTTAAATGTGTGCAATGAAGGGGATTAAATAGAGTTAAACTGTTGTAAGTTTCTTACATTGTTTAGACAACTATGAAAGTTCTCATTTAATATGGACTATAATCAGTTAAGTTCACTTATTGAGATTGCTAGGGAAAATGCTTGAATAATAAAAAAAGAATGCTTAATTAAAAGGCAAAGTGAAGGAAAAAATGATAGAAAAACTTCCATATATCTAGTCCACTGATACACAACTGTAAGAACCAAGCTGACTCCATTTTGTTAAAACTAACTCCTTCTTGTTCCTCAGCCTTCATTTTGCAGCTGTATACTGAAGGCATTAGGTAACCTACTCCCTCCCCTGCCCCTCGTCCTTGCGTCTGCCCCGAGCAGTCTTTCCGGAGCTATAGTAACACCCTCTCAGACCCCGAGAGATAGCAACTCCTTCCCAGACCAATCAGCCAATGACAAGTACTGCTCAGTCTCCTGGACGCCCTATCAGTTCATCCCAATGGCTCACCTCATACCCCCTCCCTTTTTGCTTTCTATACCCTTAAAAACCCCTCCTTTTCGAGGTCGGGGGCTTCTCTGTACTCTTACTGTGCCAGGACTGGGAAGCTCCGGCTTGAGCCTATAAATAAACAACCTGTTGCTCTTGCATTGGACTTGGTCTCTGGGTAATTTATGTGGGGGATCCCATGAGTTGGGCAAAACATTTGGGGGTTTGTCCGGGAGATCCCCCCAAAATCACCAAGAACCTGCTCTGGAGGTGAGTGTGTGCCTGCCGGCATTTGTCTTGTCTTGTTCTGTGTTAGTTACAGTTATTGAATTTGTAGTTGGGAGGTGGACTCCCTGGCAGAGTAGTGGAGAGAACGCCCCATGGATGGGAGAATGGGACGTGGAATCCCCAGTCCCTGGTCGAGAAGACCAGGCAATCCCTCTGGTTGAAAGGCAAGGCAGGTTGCGACCGCCAAATGGAGTTACACCATTATCTCATTTTCAGTTTTGCCTGAAAACCTGCAAGGGCAGGCTTCCGTTTTCGGGAGGAATCTTGTGTGCTATTTGTTTTGTCTGTGTCTTGTTATATTTGGAGGGCAACATAGGACAGACGCAGACAACCCTCCTCTCCTTAACTTTGGCTCATTTCCAGGGCTTCAAAGACAAAGCTTGAGAGTATGGTTTTAATGTGTCCAGAAATAAACTTGTGTCTTTTTGCAGGAATGAATGGCTGGTGTACCACATTGGATGGCCACCAGAGGGCACTTTTCACCTTCCCATTATTTTCCAGGTCAAAGATATAGTCTATCAATCTGGTACCGGGCACCCGGACCAGATCCCATATAGAACTGCTTGGCAGGACCTCGTGGAAGACCTGCCATCCCTTCTCCCTCCTTCAGGCAAGGGGTTAAAACCCCTTCTCCCTCCTTCAGGCAAGGAGGTGGCCAAACTCCTAGCCTTAAAAGAGAAAAAGGAGAAGTCTCCTGAGCCCACTGCCCTTCCCCCAGTCCTCCAAGGAGGAACTTATCCAGAAGTGCTCTTCCCCCCTCCCTTGGAAGGCACTTGTTCCTCAGAGTCTGCCAAGCAGCAAGGACACCTCAGCCCCAGGTCCAGGGGCAGGTAGCCTCTGGAGCTCACCTCACACCCACAGTAGGGCCCTGTGTGACCCAACAGCAGACTCCACGGTGTTGCCTCTTCGCATGGTGGGCCCCCCTCCATGAAGCTGACCCTCTGAACCAGGAACACCACTATTGGCCCTTCGCCACAAGTGATCTCTATAACTGGGAAATGCAGAACCCTAAGTTTTCCAAAAAACCTACTGCCTTGATTGACCTCTTAGACTCAATTCTTTTTACCCACCAGCCTACTTGGGACGATTACCAACAGCTTTTACAGGTCCTTTTCACCACTGAGGAGCGGAGCTGCATCTGAGGGCAGGAAGGCTGTTGAGGATCCAGACGGAAACCCCACCACCAATCAGGCTCTCATAGATACGGCCTTTCCCCTCATGCGCCCTGAGTAGGATTTCAATATGGGAGCAGGTCAGGTAAGACTCCAAGTCTACCACCAGACTCTAATGAAAGGTCTCCGTAAAGCGGCTAGAAAGCCGACTAATTTGGCCAAGGTAAGTAATGTACAGCAGGAAAAGGCAGAACTCCCAGCAGCATTCTTAGAAAGGATCCTGGAGGCATTTAGCATGCACACACCTCTAGCTTATCCAAAGTCCAGCCCTGAACCCCACACCTGTGTCTACCACAAATCCTAATCCACTTTAGAAGTTAGTCGTTGCTACATACCAGGTCTTAAATACTTCTAGGCCAGACCTCATTAAGTCCTGTTGGCTATGTGTAGAGGCTAAACCCCTGTACTATGAGGGAATCACCCTAATAAGTAAACCTAAGATCAGCTTCCAGGCAAGCGACTGTTGCTCGCAACAGTCTGGGCCTTGAATCACCTTACTATCCATCATAAGGCAGGGAAACTGTATAGGTCAGACGCTCCCCCCCACCACTACCAACACCTTTGTAATCAAACTTTCTCCTGGAATGGAAGTGGGTATGTAATTCCCACCAACAATTCCTGGTGGGCCTGCTCTACAGGGCTCACCCCATGTGTGCATGGAGCAGTCCTTAATCTGACTCAAAATTTTTATATCTTAGTACAGCTCATCCCCAAGCTGCTCTACCATTCAGAAGAAGACTTGTACCAGGCATATAAGCCTGCTGTAAACACATTCAGTAAAATAAAAAGAGAACCTGTCACTGCGATGACCCTAGCCATGCTCATGGGACTAGGTATAGCAGGAGCAGGCACAGGAATCTCTTCACTAATCCTACAAGACAAGAACTATGGAGCTCTGCGTGCTGCAATAGACTTAGACGTAGAAAGAATAGAGAACTCCAAATCCCACCTCCAAGAGTCTTTAACTTCCCTCTCTGAAGTAGTGCTCCAGAATAGACGGGGATTAAACTTACTATTCTGTCAACAAAGTGGGTTATGTGCAGCCCTAGGAGAAGAATGTTGTTTTATACTGATCACTCAGGAGTAGTCAAACAGTCCATGGAGTTAGTGAGGGAAGGTCTACGCACAAAAACAACAACAACAACAACAAAAAAAAAAAACCTCGAGCAGGAGCAGGCTCAAAGCTGGTATAAATTAATGTTCAGCAAGTCCCCCTGGCTCACAACTCTAATTTCGACCATAACAGGCCCACTTGTAATCCTATTACTGCTGTTGACTTTTGGCCCCTGCATAATTAATAAGCTGCTAGCTTTCATACAAGCTAGAGTAAATACTGTTCAATTGATAGTTATACAGGCACAGTATACCCCTCTCAGCACTGAAATCGCTAGCAATGGCATAGAGCTAGAAGACCCATAATTGGATCTTCTATGCACTAGAGAAGAGGGGAATGTAAGAACCAAGCTGACTCCATTTTGTTAAAACTAACTCCATCTTGTTCCTCAGCCTTCATTTTGTAGCTGCATACCAAAGGCAATAGGTAACCTACTCTCTCCCCCACCCCTCGTCCTTGCGTCTGCCCCAAGCAGTCTTCCTGGAGCGATAGTAACACCCTCTCAGACCCCGAGCGATAGCAACTCCTTCCCAGACCAATCAGCCAAGGACAAGTACTGCTCAGTCTCCTGGACCCCCTATCAGTTCATCCCAGTGGCTCACCTCAAACCACCTCCCTTTTTCCTTTCTGTACCCTTAAAAAACCCCTCCTTTTTGAGGTCAGGGCCTTCTCTGTACTCCTGTTGCGCCAGGACCGGGAAGCTCTGGCTCAAGCCTATAAATAAACAACCTCTTGCTCTTGCATCGGACGTGGTCTCCAGGTGATTTATGTGGGGGATCCCATGAGTTGGGCACAATACAACAAAAGCACCACTACATTTCAGTGAGGTAAGGATGATCTTTTTAGTAAATAGCTTCAGGTTGATTGGACATCCATTTGAACCTTGATTCCTCATTACAAAACATACGAAATTAATTCAAGATGGATTATAGATTTAACTATGAAACAACCAGGCCTCTTAAGGAAACCATGAAAGCATATTTTAATGCCCTTTGGGTAGGCAAATATTTCTTAAAAGGGACATGGAAAGTACTAATCAAAGCATTGGTAAGAATTAAGAACTTTTATTTGTCAAAAGACACAAAAATATATATATTTTTTGAGACAGAGTCTCACTTCGTCACCCTCAGTAGAGTGCCATGGGGTCACAGCTCACAACAACCCCAAATTCTTGAACTTAAGTGATTGATTCTCTTGCCTCAGCCTCCCAAGTAGCTGGGAGTACAGACACCTGCCACAACACCTGGCTATTTTTCAGAGATAGGGAATCGCTCTGGCTCAGGCTGGTCTCGAACTCATAATCTCAGGCAATCCACCTGCCTTGAAAAAGACACTATTGAAGAATGAAGTTAAACCCCAGATTAAGAGGGAATGTTTGCAATACATATATGCAACAAAGAACTCACCTCCAGAAAATATATAGACTCCTAAAATTCATTGAAAAAAATACGGAAAACCCAATAGAAAAATGGACAAAGACTTGAACAGACATGTTGCAAGGAATAACCAGTAAACACATGAAAAGTTTCCCACCATCATTAGTCATCATTAGTTAGTGGAGCCAGGATATTCTAGGTATGTCCAGAGTCCTGTCAATGTCCTTCCCATCTCCTTTCCTAACTTCATTGCACACTGGTCCTTGGACTTTCTTTAGGACTTCTGGCTCCTATGGCCTTATGCTGCCCCAGAGCTGCAGGTCAACTTGGCTGGCTTGGAGGGGCCCTGATCACCACAGGCTGAGCAAAGGATTTCAGGCCTTCCCAACATCCTTCCTGCCTTCTCCACTTCTAGAGGTTACTCCCTAGGGCCTGGAAAATATCTCTGTCTGCCCAGTTGCTCATGTTTCTTTGTTTCTTTTTGTTTTGTTTTGTTTTCTTGAGACAGAGTCTTACTCTGGCGCTCTGACTAGAGTGCCATGGCATTCACACCAGCCTCAAGTTCTTGGGCTCAAGAGATCCTCTTATCTCAGTTTTTCTATTTTTTTTTTTTTTTGAGACAGAGCCTCAAGCTATCACCCTGGACAGAGTGATATGACATCACAACTCACAGCAACCTCCAACTCCTGGGCTCAAGCGAGTAGCCCCAAGTAGCTGGGCCTATAGGCACCTGCCACAACGCCCAGCCATTTTTTTTGGTTGCAGCTGTCGTTGTTGTTTGGCGGGCCCAGGCTGGATTCAAACCCGCCAGCTCAGGTGTACGTGGCTAGTGCTTTAGCCTGTTGAGCCACAGGCACTGAGCCTAGTTTTTCTATTTTTAGTAAGATGAAGTCTCACCATTGCTCAGGCTGGTCTGGAACTCCTGAGCTCGAGCAATCCTCCCACCTCAGCCTTCCACAGTGCTAGGATTACAGGTGTGAACCACCCGATCTGGACCCAATTGCTCATATTTATACAACTCTAGACAGGGGTATCAGTTAAACCTTGGCAGGTTGGAAGGGTGAAGCACCAAATTGGGCAGGAGTGGTTTTGAGCTAGGCGGATGCTACTCCTTTAACTGTGTCCCATAGTGGGCTCCACGCGCCCTCTGGTGGCCATCCTTGTTTTTGCAGCTACAGCTTGGGTCAAGAAGGGAGCAGTTGAGAGGTCCCCCAAAGGATTCTCCCCAAAGGCCCCACTATACCATTGCCCTAGGACACAAATATCTGCTCACACCCTGGGATGGAGTCCAGAGAAAATCAGGTTTATGCAAATATCTGAGAAATAAAAAGTGCAGAAAACCTCAAAAAAGAAGATATAAATACTAAATGGTAGCACATGTAACAGTATCATCATAGAAACCAGTCAACTAAAGATCAGCCATGTCCTTATAAGGTTTAGTATAAAATGTACTTATGTGGGATGTGTATGACAATGTGAGATTGTCAGTCTCTCTAGAGCAGTGGTTTTCAACCTTCCTAATGCTGCAACCCTTTAATACAGTTCCTCATGTTGTGGAGACCCCCGACCATGAAATTATTTTCATTGCTGAAGTAGGCATTAGGAAGGTTGAGAACCACTGCTCTAGAGGAACGAGAGCCTTCCTGTTATGGGTAAGAGTCCTGGGGCAGTGTCCCACAGGTGCAGAGGGCAGGGCTGACCAACAAGTTCAGATGGTGCTGTCTACTGAAGGGACAGGGAAAGAGTCAGAGCTACAACTAGAGCTGATACCAGCAGGACAGTATTCAGGGCAGAAGAGAGGCCACCGGAGGGATTGGGATCCTTGAGGCAGGTGTGAGCAGGCCTCAGCGACTTAGGTTCCTTTGGTTATGTGGCACTAGATTGGGACTGGGGCTAGCCACTGATAGCCCATGTGGTGACATTTTTCACATATTAGCAAAAGACACTCCTTTTTCAATTGATTCTATTTCCGCCTACCGGAAACTTGTTGTAATGAATATGCAAATCTACGATGTCTGTGATATGAATGGAGCTCCAGGCTTGCCCTGTACATATGCCATTTGTGCATTTGATTGGTCCATGGTTATCCACAGATGGGTTCGATGGCACCACTCTTAAAAGGATGTAAATGCCTTAAAAGCATGTTTCAATACAGCAAGATGAACTGCATTCATTTAAAAATAGGAGGGGGAAATGAGGTACTGAGAGAGAAAGGGTAGTATAAGGGGAGTTAGTGCTGAAGCTGTCATTAAATGGGTGGTTACCTTACGATGGATGGACTCTAGCAATTGAGGAAACCAGACGCTGTGCTTAGGATTCCATGTCAGCCTGAAACTCAGAAGGGTGCTGGTGTGTTCTTTGGAAGTAGCTAACATTTTATTCCCCATTCTTGTACTACCTGGAGGCTGCCACTAATTTCCTTTCCCACAGCTTGCTCTAGGGTGACAGGGCTAAAGGAGCCTGGATGAGAAGTAGGATCTCAGCCCCCAAAGGGAGCTAAAAATGGGGAGTAAAGCATTTAATCAATATTTGTCAAACAAAGGAATGAAGGAACTATTTTATCTCCTGATTAATTCTTAAGTCTGTCCACATCTCTCTATATGCATTGCCCCCTCCCCCCAGTTCAGATTATTATCAGACGTCACCTAATTGCACCAGCCCCTCCTGGGTCAGGCTCTGTTCCTCCTTCTCCCTCTCTCCCCCACAGTAGATAATGTGCTCTTTGTAGATCCTAAAACTGATCCTGCTCCTCTTCTGCCTTTGTTCTGGGATGTCTGCTCCCTGCCCTTAGCATCACATACAAATCCTTTTTTGTGACTAAGTTCAATGTAAACATTTCACGTTATATATCAAAGCAGTACCCTGAACCCCATAAATGCACCAATGTACAAAGTTATGATTTAATAAAAAATAATTAAAAAAAAGAAAAACAAATCCTTTTTTTATGGTCCTCGTGGTCTCAGGTGATCTGCCCCATGGACATATGTAGCTTTACTCTTTACTACTCTCCCACCCTTTGCTCTACTGGCTTCCTGACATTTTGACAAGGCCTAGAAAAAAAATATCAGAACCACTGAATTTCCCGCTTTTTAAACAGTAGTTAAGTCAGATGTCAATAGCTGTCTTCAATCTTCACCTCATCTTCACCCGTCCCTAATCCCCATCCAGCCCCAATACAGGCTTAGAGCTGAGAGAAGAAGGATGGGGGCTGCTGGGCCATAATTTAAATAATAATTTTAAAAAGTGAATTTTACATTATATGCATCAAAATATTAGTATTTGGGGTGGCGCCTGTGGCTCATCAAGTAGGGTGCCAGCCCCATGTACCGAAGGTGGCGGGTTCAAACCCAGCCTTGGCCAAATAGAAAAATAGCCGGGCGCTGTGGCGGGTGCCTGTAGTCCCAGCTACTCGGGAGGCGGAGGCAAGAGAATCACCTAAGCCCCGGAGTTGGAGGTTGCTGTGACCTGTGTGATGCCACTGCACTCTACCAAGGGAAATAAAGTGAGACTGTCTGTACAAAAAAAAAAAAAAAAGGTTGTATTGGTGGCGGAGGCAAGATGGCTGACTGGGGCCAGCTTTCTACAGAGGCTCCCCCATCCAGAAGGAGAGTCAAAGGACAGAAGTCTAGCAAGAAAGCCGATGGTTTGGATCTGAGCCAAGAGACCAGGTTGAGGAACGCACATCAACCCTGCTGAGGTGAGCTGCAATACAAACAAAAGGTACAAAATCCATCACCAAGTGGATGGGAGTCCCCTCCCCCACAAGGACAGCTTGTGGTATCCTCCATACAAACAAGCGAATGGAGTTCGAATATCTTCCCATTTTATCCCATGGGAGAGACCCTCTAAAAACCAGACCTCCTTCCTCTACTAGGGTGCCATGGCACTCTCCTGCCAGGCATAAAACTGCATAAAACTGTGCATATTCTCTTTTTTTTTGAGACAGAGCCTCAAGCTGTCACCCTGCACAGAGTGCCGTGGCATCACAGCTCACAGCAACCTCCAATTCCTGGGCTTAAGCGAGTCTCTTGCCTCTGCCTCCCAAGTAGCTGGGACTGCAGGCACCCGCCACAACGCCCGGCCATTTTTTGGTTGCAGCTGTCATTGTTGTTTGGCGGCCCGGACTGGATTCGAACCCGCCAGCTCAGGTGTACGTGGCTGATGCCTTAGCCCGCTGAGCCATAGGCCCCGAGCCAAAACTGTGCATATTCTCTATCTGCAATTTTGAACTCTCGGAACTCCCCTCCACTCTCACCCCTAGGTCTGGAAGCCTGTCCCCCTGTGCTTATTCTTCAGCATAGGAGAAGGGAGATGACAGTCAGCTGACAGGGAACCTCAGCTGAAGGGGAACCATACAGGAGTGGTGGTGCCCTGAGGCAGAGTGGCAGCCTCAGCAGTGGGAACAATAAGGCTCACACCCCTGGGGATAATTTGAAAGGACACTCCCAGTCTCTCTGGGCAACCAGAGGAAGCCAGGCATCTTCTCTGGTAGCAGCCACTGGCGGAACAGATCTGGGACGGAAACACGGTCCTGTGAGTAAATGGTAGGCAGGAGGCGGTACTGGCCTGGACGAAGCATGGGGACTAGAATATGCATGCACACAGACAGCAGACTCCCAGGTTGGAACTGACCCAGAGGACTGCTTCACTGAGCTTCAGACGCACCCAGCCCTCAGGGGATCAAAGCTGAGACAAAGACAGGCAGACAATGGCTGGAACTGACAGCTAAGTGCCGGTTCTGTCTGCCGCCTTAGCAGGAACTGCTGC
>CAUYRH010132479.1:0-10612 GCA_963574655.1 Perodicticus potto
ACTTATAAGATAAGAGAAGATAATAGTCGGGCATTGTTGACAGGCGCCTGTAGTCCCAGCTACTTGGGAGGCTGAGGCAAGAGAATCGCTTAAGCCCAAGAGTTGGAGGTTGCTGTGAGCTGTGATGCCACAGCACTCTACCCAGGATGACATAGTGAGACTCAGTCTCAAAAAAAAAAAAAAAAAAAAAAAAAGGAGAGGGCGGCCCCTGTGGCAAATGGAGTAGGGTGCTGGCCCCATATACCGAGGGTGGCGGGTTCAAACTCGGCCCTGGCTGAACTGCAAAACAAAAAAATAGCCGAGCATTGTGGCAGGTGCCTGTAGTCCCAGTTACTTGGGTGGCTGAGGCAAGAGAATCGCCTAAGCCCAAGAGCTGCAGGTTGGTGTGAGCTGTGTGACACTACGGCACTCTATGGAGGGCCATAGAGTGAGACTCTGTCTCTAAAAAAAAAAAAAAAAAAAGAAGGACAGAAGAGAAGATAGGATAGGATAAGGTAAGATAAATTTTAAATTGCTCATGTGATTTGCTTTTATGCTTCTATTGGACGATGTAACTCCAGGACTCTATGATCCAACCACTACTGAAAGACTGGCTACATCGTCAGTTGTCATACTTTCCCTTACTTAGAGTGCTTTCTGTACACTGCATCTTTGGCTTTTCCTTCACTTGATTACCTCCTACTTGTTGTTCAGGATTCAGTTCAGGTATCAGTCGGAGCTTCCCTACCCCTTTCTGGGTCAGGTGTCCTCCTACAAGCTGGCACCTGTACCTCCCATGTGCTTTGCTCTGTATGGCACACGTGGTTTACTTGCCTTCTCCCTCCCTGTACAACGACAGCTCCTGTACTCACCGATCTTTGCAGGTAAGGACTGTGCTCTGTTTAATGTAGTGTCCTTAGCATCTGGGGGTGCATTGCTTGATGTGAAGTAAGTACTAAATAAATCTTACGAGAATGGCTGCTGGAAATTCTCTCCCTGGACCCAAAGCATGAAACGTGGAGTTATAAATTAACATGTTTTTCCTCATCTTTAATCTGTCCACAACCTATCAAGCATACCCCCAAATCTCAATTCCTTTGCCACTGGTAAAATTTTAAAACTTCAGTCATTTGGACTGAGGAAATGATCAGAGAACAAAATAAACACAACTTCTGTCTTCTAAATATTTTTAAATTGTTTTACTGCTAGAGGACTGTAAGAAAAATTACCTATTCCTTAGAAGACATTTTTTATAGCATTTCTGAAGATCAAGTCCTTGCAAGAATTAAATGAGACCTAAAATCAAATCATTTTCTCTATAATCCTGCACTGTTGGCATTCACAGAGAAGTTTTGAGTGCATCAAAAATTCTGGCACACTCACATTATAATTAGCGTTTACCACATTACTCCCTGTTAAAAAAAAAAATTAGTGTGAGCCAAATATAAAAGCAGTAAGAACATATAGTAACTATTTTCTTCCTCAGCTTCATCAGATATAAATTTTTAGTGGCATCCTCAGTATTCATCCATTTAATCCCTCAGGGCTTTTTAGGTTGCCTTTTATTTTTAATGTTTTGGGGATTTTCACTTCATAGCTAAGACTTTCATCTATTTATGTTTTTATGAGATTAAGATGTCTTAAGGACTTTTGAAGACAAATAATAAGCCTCACTTTGATTCGAGCACTACTTAACTGTCTTTGTGCTTCCACCGCTTCATTGCTTATTTACTACTCAGCACACTGCGTTCACCACTCCAGTGAAATAGCTTACTCAAAATGTCATCAATGGGCCAGGACTGGGGGCTCACACCTGTAATCCTAGCACTCTGGGATGCTGAGGCAGGTGCATCACCTAAGCTCAGGAGTTCAAGACTAGCCTGAGCAAGAGTGAGACCTTGTCTCTACTAAAAAAATTTAAAAAACAGCCAGGTGTTGTGGCAGGTGCCTGGAGTCCCAGCAACTTGAGAGGCTGAGGCAAGAGGATCACTTATGCTCAAGAGTCTGAGGTTGCTATGAGCTCTGATGCCATGGCACTCTACCCAGGGTGACAGAGTGAGACTCTGTCTCAAAAAATAAATAAACAAATAAATACACGTCTCACTCATTAAGTGTGGGCTACCTACGTAGGAACTTCTTTGCAAAGAGTACAGTCTGGAAAAGAGGGAGAAGAGCAATTTCACAGGGGAGACATTTGACAAAGGCTGACTTAGCCAAATGATCCAGCTCAATATCAACAAAGATAAATCAGACTGATAATATTTAAGTATGATACGATGGGATGAAAATGGCACTTTACTTCTATGGTTGTCCTCCCCAAAACCCTTAACTCGAGTCTGATCACAAGAAAAACCTGAGAGCCATTCTACACACTACCTTACCAGTACTCTCAGAACTGTCAAGATCATCAGAAAAAAAAGGGAAATCTGAGAAACCATCATCATAGCCAAGAGGAACCTAAGGATTCGTGATGATAAAAGGCAATGTGACAACTTGGATAGGACTCTGAAACAGGGGGAAAGGGTAGAAACCATGAAATCTGAATAAACTATGGACTTCAGTTAATAAGACTATATCAGTATTGGTTCATTGCAACAAATATACTAGTGTAAGATATTTATAATAGGGAAAACTAGATGTGAAGTGTGTAGAACTCCCTGGACTTTCTTTTTCTATAATTCTGAAACCATTTTTAAGCTTATGTATTTTTTTAATTGATTTCCTACTTGCCAAATTTTGACTTTTTACAATCTTTGTCCTGAACTGTTAGAATACTCTCCTGGAAGCTCTCTCTTCTTTTAGCATCTTCAATAGCACTTTCTCTTTGTTCTCTTCTCCGATAAGCTTTATTCCAGTCTCCAATACTAGATTGCTCTTCTTCCCATCCGATAAGTGGTATTTCTTAAGTTTCTAATTTCTGTTGCCTCATCTTATTGCTTCATATTAACTCTTGGGGGAAAGAATCTCATCAACTCTTGAAGCTTCAACTATGACCTTTATGTGAACATTCCAATATTCTAAACTTAATCTCTCTTTTAAAGGTCAGACGATATTTCCAACTACCTACTGGGCATCTCTACCTACACGGACCTTCAAGGATATTAAACTCAGTTATGTCCAAAGAAAAAACTCTTGTTTTAAATTCTAATCCCATGGCTCCTACTGTGTCCCCAGTCATAGTTAAGGGTAAGCATTATAGGCTGGGGGTGGTGGCTCACACCTGTAATCCTAGCATTCTGGGGGTGATGAGGCAGGAGAATCCTTCAAGCTGAGGAGCTCAAGATCAACCTGAGGAAGAGTGAGACCACACGTCTACCCAAAATAGAAAAATTAGGTGAATGTTAGGAAGAGTGCCTGTAGTCCCAGCTGCTCAGGAGGCTGAGGGAGGAGGATTGCTTGAGTGAAGGATTTTCAGGTTGTTGTGAGCTAGGCTGATGCTACAGCACGCTAGCCTGGGTCACAGGGTAAGACTCTGTCTCAGAAAGAGGGGAGGAATGATCATTATAATTTCCCCAGTCATCCAACAGGATTATTATATATACCAATGACTGTTTTCTTTAACACCATTACTCTTTCTGATCTCATAAAATCTCATTTGACTCTATTTCTACATGCTCCCTTTATTGTCACTGCATTGACTTTCTTTAATAACTACCAACCCATCATTCAAAACATCTTTGTCTTGTGGAAGCTGGAGGTGAGCCCCAGTACAGCTGAGATCTATAGTATGGAACAAATATATGAGATGTTCTTGTTTTGCGTTCCCTGGGGAAGAAACAAAACACACTCAGCTTTGGACAAAGACCACCATTGTTTCAGGAGCCAGGCTGGAGACTCAGGTTGATCCACAATGGGCATCAAAACAACTAACTGCTTCTGTCCACTTTTTGTGTCCAGTTTATGGAGAAAGCTTTCCCCCAAAACCAGGCAGTCCAAGGACAATGCACTATCTCTAAGACCTAAGAATCTTGTCAATATTTCTCAAAGGAGGTCACAGCTTGCTGACTGCCACATGCCACTGGAACAATGCTCCTTCACCTTATCTGCGCAGATTATTGTTGTATTGTCAAGCCATTAGCTACCTGCTCTCACTTTTTCCTAGTTAACAGAATCCTGCTTTTATTGAAACAACAGAGACTCACATACACAGGAAGGCCAAAGCTAAGCCCCAAATGGTAAATCTTTGATTAATTTACATAAGGTGATTCTCTAATTTGGTTGCAGGATCCTCTTATATTCTCCAAAACTACTAAGGATCACATGTTTTTCTAAGTCATGTCTTTTAATATTTACTATTTTAGAAACTAAAAACAAAAAATTTTTAAAATATTTATTAATCTACTTAAAATTCAAAATAACATACCCATTACATATAATATTTTTACAGAAATTAACTACAGTTTTCAAAATTTGAGAAGCCTAGCTTAAAAGAAGACATGGATTCTCATATCTGCTTCTTCATTCAGTCTGTTTTGTTTGAGGCATATATACTGAGTCTCCCACAAATATGTAATTGGAAAAGAAGTTTTGTTTGCTTGTTTGTTTTGAGACAGAGTCTTGAGCTATCACCCTGAGTAGAGTGCCATGGCATCATGGCTCACAGCGACCTCCAACTCTTGGGCTCAAGCAATCCTCTTGTCTCATTTTTTTCTATTTGTAATAGATACAGAGTCTTGCTTTTTGCTCAGGCTGGTCTCGAACTCGTGAGCTCAAGCAATCCACCCACCTTGACCTCCCAGAGTGGTAGGATTACAGGCATGAGCCACAGTGCCCGTCCAAAAGAAGTATTTTAATAACTTTTTCAGATAGTTTGGATATTCTTCTTTGAGACTAAACTACCAAAAAGTAGTAGTTTCTTGGAGGTTAATTAACATGAAATCAGGAAACATATCAGTGGAAATTCTGTACTCTGTTACCCTTAAATCTTTTGACATATTTTGGGTCTTTGATTAGCTCTTTTTACCCAATGCATAATTTTGTAATGTACATTTGTCATTGGGAAAACACTGGTTCACCTATACCTTGCAAATGCTGTCAGATTTCATCATACCATGTATAAAAAAAAAAAAAAATCACTCTTGTTAATATCATCACCAATCTAGTCAGACAAATCTTTAAGTACAATACTGGGAAGCTGCCAAACTCACAGTGTATAGACATAAGCTCTCCCACATTTTAATTTTCACTTGAAAGTTTGGATGTTCTCATTGACAACAAATACTGCGTTTCCCTTGAAATAACAGGCTTGCTTTGTCTACAAAAAAAAATGCAAAATGCCAATTTTTTTTTTTTTTTTAGACAGAGTCTCACTACATCACCCTAGGTAGATTGCCTTGGCATCACAGCTCATGGGCAACCTCAAACTCTTGGGATGAAGCGATTCTCTTGCCTCAGCCTCCAAGTAACTGGGATTACAGGCACCTGGATTTTTTTTTTTTAACTTTATTTATTTTTTTTGCAGTTTTTGGCCAGGGCTGAGTTTGAACCCACCACCTCCGGCATATGAGGCCAGCGCCCTCCCCCTTTTGAGCCACAGGTGCTGCCCTACCCGGATATTTTTTGGTTGTAGTTGTCATTGTTGTTTGGAAGACCCAGGCTGGGTTCAAACCCACCAGCTCCGGTGTATGTGGCTGGTGTCCTAGCCTCTGAGCTACAGGCTCCGAGCCAAAATACCAAACTCTTAATAAGGATGTTTTCTTTGTCAGTCTTTCTTGGTTTTTCTATTTTTTTTGAGACAGAGTCTCACTATGTCCCCCTCGGTAGAGTGTCATGGTGTCACAGCTCACGGCAACCTCAAACTCTTGGGCTTACGAGATTCTCTTGCCTCCACCTCCCAAGTAGCTGGGACTGCAGCACCCACCACAATGCCCAGCTATTTGTTGTTGTTGTTGTGCCGTTGTCATTGTTGTTTAGCTGGCCCAGGCAGGGTTCGAACCCACCAGCCTCGATGTATGTGGCTGGCACCATAACCACTATGCTACAGGTGCTGAGCCTATTTGTCAATCTTTATAGGTTAAAAAAAAACAGTGTTCAGCGAAAAGAGTGGGCATTTTAGCTCACAACTCAAACAACTGCACAAGGAATGCTGACACTAAGATAACTAAAGTACGTCAGTACGCCTGAAAAACAAGCAATTGAAAGACAAAACTGTATACGGATGCCTGGCAATGAAGAATACAATAACTGCTACTACATTTTGATGTCCCTGCTTGATTTGTGCTAAAGTACTGCCAGTGCTATCCTGGGCCAACGCTGCTTCTGCACAGTCAGTGATGTGAGAAAAGGTAAATAACACCTTAGCATTATTAGGGAAAGCAATTTTAACCTTGTGAACTAACTCCCCGAAAGGATCTCAGGGCCCCCAGGTTCCAAGAACCACTGCTGAGTTAAGCCAATGTGTTAATTCCATTTCATTTACCAATTATTTCTGAAATAGATATGTGACCTAAATCTGGCTAATAAGACAAAGGAGCCTCCAGGAAATGTTCTCCCCTTAAAAGATACGTGGAAACTGGGTGGTCTGTGGCTCAAAGGAGTAGGGCACCGGCCCCATATACCGGAGGTGCGGGGTTCAAACCCTGCCCCGGCCAAAAAACTGCCAAAAAAAAAAAAAAAAAAGATACATGGAAAAAGAAAATTCACCTCTCTATCCCTAGACTTTGGCATCTACAATGTGAATCTTAGAAATAACCTGCCCAAGAAGATACACAGCACACCGAATTTGGGAACGTAGAACGATGAAAAACATCTAGGTGAACTGACGTTAAGTGTTGAATCACTGAATTATTCAACCCCAGAATTGCCCTATCTCTAGAATTCTTATTATGTCAGATAATTTTCCTCATTGTTCAAATGACT
The DNA here is from genome assembly GCA_963574655.1 of Perodicticus potto. Taxonomy (NCBI): domain Eukaryota; kingdom Metazoa; phylum Chordata; class Mammalia; order Primates; family Lorisidae; genus Perodicticus; species Perodicticus potto. The sequence goes on from CAUYRH010132479.1 coordinate 6,838, forward strand.
TTTAGATGGGGTTCTCTTCCTTAAAGTTGGACATACTGTTATAATTCCTGTCAATCTAACAGTTTTTAAAAGACTCCAAGGACCTGATCACCAGAGTTTGGTACATTCCAAACTCTCTGAAATAAGAAAGCCAGCTCAGGACCCGTGGCACAGTGGTTAAGGCACCAGCCACATACACCAGCCACATACACATACACAGGTGGGTTTGAACCCTGCCCGGGCCAGCTAAACAACTGCAACAACAACAAGAACAACAACAAAACTTGCTGGGTATTGTAGCAGACACCTATAGTCCCAGCTACTTGGGAGGCTGAGGCAAGACAATCACTTAAGCCCAAGAGTTCGAGGTTGCTGTGAGCTGTGACGCCACAGCACTCTACCCAGACAAACAAACAAAACAAAAATGAAATAAGTAAACCAAATAAAATGATTATAAGTCAGTCCACAGGACACGGTAGCTGGAAGGAGGCAAATCAAGGGGAACAACTAGGACAGGTGACTTATATGGCAGCAAATCTAATAAAGAGGATAAAATTAAATTTTAATAAAAATGTAATGAGAACCCTTACAGGGATGAGACTATAACACCAAAAAATTCAGGACTCAAAAACATTATTCCTCAATTACAGAGTAATTAGGACCAGAAAGTAACCAGGTGCTCAGGAGCAAAACTCCTGGAGTATATCCAAGTGTTAGGAAATCAAATCACAGATTATGTAGTAGATCAATGGAAATGTATTTCTTATTCCGTGTTAACACAACCAATGTTCTACTACAAAAATTAGAGATGTGGTTATGAGTCTGAGAAATAGAAACTATGTTTATTTATAAATTTTTGGGTTATAACAGAGTTGTCTTCACATTAAAATGGTCTTTGGATACCTGCACATGGATTTGAAGTCCTGAAGATGAAATGCATAAATTAGAGAAACATAAGAGAAAAAACTGGTCTTACAGATAGAAAAAATTAATTTTTTTTCAGCTCTCCTATTCACTTCCCTCTTTTTGTGTGTCAGTGGAAAAGCAAAATGGTTCACAATTATTTGTGCCTTGCAAAAATCTAAGTTCCTGTCTATACAAGGACAATTTAGTTCACTGTATATGCAATAACTTTAGGCCAGGCACAGTGGCTCATACTTGTAATCCTAGCACTTGGGGAGGGCTGAGGCCAAAGGTTTGCCTGAGCTCAGGAGTTTGAGACCAGTCTAAGCAAGAGTGAGATTCCATCTCTACCAAAAATAGAAAAACTAGCTGGGCGTTGTGAAGTGCCCCCACAATCCCAGCTACTCGGAGACTGAAGCAGAGGGATCACTTGAGCCCAGGAGTTTGAGGTTGCTGTGAGCTATGACACCAAAGCACTGTACCCAGGGTAACTGAGTGAGATTCTGTCTCAAAAAAAAGAAGAAGAAGAAGAATTTTTAGAAAAATAACCATTTCTATTAGTCAACTTTTAACTCCACCAAGGTATAATTTTAAAACTGACATAGATATTTTAAGCTTAAACATTAAATACATTGAATTACTTTCATATTTTAATTTAGATGAACTCTGGAACGAGTAGACACTACCACATCAAAATTCATTGTCTTAGACATTTGAAAATAGAGAAGATAAATCACTTTATCACCAAATGAAGAAACCAACTTCACAGGTAGAAATTGGGTCTGGATTTGAAGAGGAACGAATAAAACCATGAATCTTAATTCACATTAACAGATCAAGTAGTACAAGTGTTTAAAGGAAGTGGAATGAGAGCTGAAGAGCTTTCTTTGTATCTGACATTGCCACTCGAAGTCAACTTCAAAGCTTTGATAAGAACAATAAAACCATATACTTCTTTGGGAAGAACTTAAATCAAAAGCATAATGAGATTCCTCTTCTCTAATATCAAAACTGATTAAAGATAAAAGGGGGCTAAGGAGGAGAAAAGTCTGGCCTTCCAGACAAGGAAGTTAAAAAGGGCCCTGCAGCAAAAAGTGTTTCCAGAACCTCGTGACTCAGTTGATGAAGTATGACCTGTTTTCCACAAAATGCAGTGTCTAGCTTATGACACAAAGTGGGGTAATGGTCACAGTTACAGAACAGTGCACACAGTCAAGGTCACAAACAGCTCAAGACCACTAGTCACCACCGAACACTATCTGGAAAGAGGGACCAATTACTGTTAACGGGAAAAGGAAACACGTGGCTACTACAGTAACCTGTAACCAATAAGAAATAGACAAAAATACCTAAGGCCCTCGGGAAACCAAAGAAAAACTTCATAGATAATTGTAGGCGGAACTATGGTAAGATACTTGTGTACTTACTGCCTTTGTGTGGCGTCACCTGTCACTCAGTAGGAGAGCCCTTTTCTAATCTCTCTGGAAAAGTATATGCGTATCTATGTTTCTTTTTTTTGAAACAAAGTTTCACTTTGTCACCCCCATAGAGTGCTCACAGGTCACAGCAACCTCATCCTCCTGGGCTCAGGTGATTCTCTTCCCTCAGCCTTCCAAGTAGCTGGGACTACAGGTGCCTGCCACAATGCCCAGCTATTTTTTGGTTGCAGTTGTCATTGCTGCTCAGCAGACCCGGGCTGGGTTCGAACCTACCACCCTAGGTGTATATGGCCAGTGCCCTTGACAACTGAGCTACACACCACCACTAGTCAGTATTCTTAATTACAAACTGAGATTGTTTTTAAGGATTTTTTTTGGAAATAAATTCAAAATCAAAGACTTAGCAAGGATTAATATATTTCTATTCAATAGCATGTTTTTTTAAATTATCTCGAAACACAGAAAAAAGGTAGGTTATCAGTAACTTTTACATAAGTTATAATAAAAAAATTAAATTACAAGTTCATTTAACAATTTTGTGTCATTTTTAAAAGAACAAGTCTTTTAAATTTTGAATCCTTTTACTATTATATTTTCAGGATATTGTAGAAAAAAATGCTAACTTTCTTAAACAGCTGTATGGCTCGGGGCTAAGATACGTTTAGTATTTTAATTGGAGACTGAATCTTTTAATTGAAGATTCAATTTGATGTTTTAAACATAAAAGCCAAGTGAAAGAACTAATTCATTTCTTCCAGCAATAATGTGAAAATGCTGAATCTCTTGCTTGTACACAGTAAGTGCAAAGCACTTGCCATGACAGATGTGCTCAGTCTGTGGCGCCAAGATTGTGGCTGTATTCTGTCGTAGATACTCAGTTTGTGTTCACTGGTGCTACTGCAGTCATTCAAGCAAAATATACTAGTCTAGAAGCAGTGTCAAGAGTAAATCTGTAAAACAGATTTGAGATACGTTTTGTAAGTAGAATTGATTTGAATTGGTTATACTGTGTATAAGATGTGTGGGGTGGAATGGGGTTGAAGGTCAAAGGTAACTCCTGGGTTTCTGACATGAGCAGCTATGGGGGTGGAGGTATCTTTTATCAAGAGGGAGAAGACTGGCAGTGCCCGTTGCTCAGGGTTCGAGCTTGGTCCAGGCCAGCTAAACAACTGTGACAAAAAAATAACCAGGTGTTGTGGTGGGCACCTGTAGTCCCAGCTACTTGGGAGGCTGAGGCAAGAGAATCGCTTAAGCCCAAGAGTTGGAGGTTGCTGTGAGCTGTGACGCCTCGGCACTCTACTGAAGGTGACATAGTAAGACTCTGTCTCAAAAAAAAAAAAAAAAAAAGAGGAAGAAGACTGAAGGAGGGGCAGATTTGGAGGTGGGGGTGGAAGATGCAGGTTTAATAGTTTGAGATAATTCAAGTTTAAGATAGGATAAGAAACATGTCAGTG
>CAUYRH010132480.1:0-28431 GCA_963574655.1 Perodicticus potto
TGTGAGGCACTACACCTGGCTTCACTGTTGTGGGTTTGTTTTTGTTTTTGTTTTGTAGAGACAGAGTCTCACTTTATCGCCCTCAGTAGAGTCCCGTGGCATCACACAGCTCACAGCAACCTCCAACTCCTGGGCTTAGGCGATTCTCTTGCCTCAGCCTCCCGAGTAGCTGGAACTACAGGCACCTGCCACAACACCCGGCTATTTTTCTGTTTTGCAGTTCGGGCCAAGGCCAGGTTTGAATCCGCCAGCTTTGGTATATGAGGCTGGCGCCTTACTCGATGAGCCACAGGCGCCGCCCACTCCGTTGTGTTTTTTAAATTTAAAAAAAAAAAAAAAAGCCTCAATGACCAAACCATGAAACAACTGAATTTAAACCATCCTGGTAAAATTTCCAGGGAAAAAAAGTTGGAAAATAAATCCTGAAACAGTTATGAGCCCACTATACATAACTGTTGGCTACTAGCTAATTAAACGTTGAAAGGCATTTCCCATAAAATTTGTTCTAAAAGGTTTTGAGTAGCTGCTTTAAAACCATTCTTTCTGACCTAACTTACAGAGTAAGCCAACTATTGAGATTGCTTTTATTTGTGACTCCCAACCCACAGTTTCAGCAAATAGGACCACATGGGTAGAATCCTAATGTACCTAAAAGCAGCTGAAATCCTGAATGCAGTATTTATAGGGAACGTGACAAGGAAGCAAAAATACATCCCTGTCTTAAACTACTCATACTTAGCTAACCTCTTCCTGCCAATGTTAAATCTCACAGTGGTATCAGTTTAAAAGTTAGGTGCACACACCAGCAATCGGGTTGTACACTCATTTCCTGTGACTTGATTCTGACTGGTTCATGTTCAAAATCAAAGGCCACAAAAACCGTGCACAATCTAGTCCCTGGTCTATTTCTCTATGACAACAGTTCACACTGGGATAAGTTCTCCAAGCCTGTGAAACCATCACAGAGATTTGACAAGGAACAACTGGACTGTCCCAAATGGCTCAGGAACTGGAGGGAATAAAGAATTTTCCTGTTGAGAACCTTTTGTAGTTCATAAGCATGACGATTGGGTTTTCATGCGCGTGCCTGAGATATGCCTCCCACAAATCTTGTGATGTCGGCACATTACCCATCTGACATGAAAAAAAAAAGGAATTTTCCTATTGAAACATTGGACGGAGCAGTTTCCAAGTGGAACTTAATGAGAGAGAACACGGCCCACTGCAGTAACTCTGATTTGACCTGTTTTCTTCAGCTATTCTCCACATAAGATCCCATCAATGAAAAAAACCTTGTTTTGTAAAAGTTTTAAAGTTACCTAGGGAAATTATCCTGTGTCCATCAGAGAGGACATTCCAATACAGTTATTACGAATAAACAAAATAACAATCCATTATAATAGCCCACGAGGAATTCGGGTGGCAGAAGTATTCACCAGGTGTTTTAATTAACTTTAGCGTCTAATTAGCTATATTAATTAGGAAGTATTATCAGACTAAGTAAGTTCAGATTATTTTGTTCCCTGCATTATAAAACTAGGACAAGAGCAGAATGTCAATTAAAAATTCTAGGCTTCTCCAGTTTCAGTCACAAAATTTATAAACAGATATCTTGGCTCACTTTTGTGCCAAAACCTTATTTCAGACGCCCAAACTTACTGCCTCTTACATGGAATTTGTTGTGATGGAGTTTGGGGGAAACAATAGATTTAAAATAAAATCAGCAATGGCCTGGTCCAAATTCTATTGCATATATATAACACTGCAGAACCTGGTCAATTTGGGAATTTGTTTTGTCTCTTTGTTTTTTCTTTTTTCTTTCCAAGGTAACAGAGAGACCTTGTCAAGACAAACATTTGGAGGGAAAAGATTTGCTAAGTCATTGATAAAGCCACTTTAATTTGTCCACAGTTTATTGAAAACAAAGAAAAGAAACTTGTCAGAGAATTTGAGGCTTAATATCAAGATCCTCAAATAGTAAAGAGATATCAATAAAATTAGAAACCTGATTGGGCCAGGTGTGGTGGCTCAATCCTATAATCCCAGCACTCTGGGAGGCCAAGGCAGGTGGATTGCCTGAGTTCAGGAGTTTGAGACCAGCCTGAGCAAGAGCAAGACCCAAAAAAATAGCCAGGCATTGTGGTGGGGGCCTGTAGTCCCAGCTACTAGGGAGGCTGAGGCAAGAGGATTGCTTTTGCCCAAGAGTTTGAGGTTGCTGTGAGCTGTGCCATCATGGCACTCTACCCAGGGTTTCGAAAAAAAATTAGAAGCCACATTGTTCCACCTTACCTTCCATTAGGGCACACCAGTCACACTAATCTTGGTCACAATTACAGAACATAAAGCTAGATAATGAGATGAAATTGACCACATTTAAGTTACCATTTAGCGATTGATTTCTCATTAGAGTTCATTCCATTTATCCTGCTAAACTTTCTCTTTCGTATTAGTGATCAATTTAAGCTATCAAGGTATTTTTAAAACTTAATACTGTCATTTAACATATAAGCTATTCCAAACTTTTCCATCCACATTCTTGATATGCTTTCCACATATTTATCCAATTCAGTGTAACAACGTTGAAAAGAAGACTTAATGAATTTCCCTAAATTAATTACCATTAACAAATACTCTTTGGAGACCGGTCTCCACCTCAGGGGATATAAGCTCACGCTCATGAAGTTCTAAAACCCCGTTTTATTATATTCAGGTGTGGTAAGGCCAAAGTTCTAGAGGCACTGACGCTGAAAAGCTTGATTTAGCCATTCCACAATGTATGTGATATATCATAACATCATACTACACCCCATAATTATTAATGTGTCAATTAAAAGTAAAATTCAAAAATAAAAAGATAGTCATAGTTCCCAAGAGGAGGGGGCACAGCACACCATTCAGGGACACAAGAGTGGGGGGCTCAGGGACACTCAGAGTATAGGACCGGGCTCCTGCAGCGGGAAGGAGGCAGTGGGAGTGTGGGTAGGAATTGGTTGGTTTGCATCTCAAACAGGCCAAGCAAATTGTTTGCCAGGGCAAGTATTTAGCTTAGCCCTGGGAGGGACGGCGTCTTTTTCTCCAGAGTCAGTGAAGCCCCCAGATGCAAAACAAACAGACAAAACCCAGCAAATAAAATGCCATGAGTATGATGTACCCAACTTCTCTGTGAGGACTGTGCCCTGCTCTGACCTAATTTCTCCATGCCTGTGGCTGGCACGTAGCCATCAATCTGAGCCTCTTCTGCTTGTTAAAAACGCAAGCTTCTAAGGCACATCCTACCTTGAGAAACTAAGAACTGCAAGGGAGCAGGGAGTGAGCGGTGTGCTCACAGCAGCCAACCGACCTCATGCGAGGACTGTCGGTGAGAAGAGCTGGCATCTGCTGCCTCCCCGCCCCGGGCCAGCCCTGCAGAAAGCCTCTTTCCTGGAAGAGATTTTCTAGTTCCTCTGGCAAGGGAATTTGACTTTCCATTGCCTGAGGTTTCTTATTAAAACCTTTCCTGACAAGCTAGAATATTATGCTTAAAAGCCTCAGTCCTGTGGTTAAGTTTTCCGGGTTTCCAGGCAGAGAAATGAACAAAGAGAACTGTCAAGGCTCTGAGTGTCCCTGCGTGCTCTCAGCCGCAGAGCTGCTGACACAGACCTGCAACTGGCATCATTTTGCCTGTAAGAATAAGCCTGATAGGATCTGAAGGGACAAGACTTGTTTAGAGCCTCAACTGCAAATCAAATTTCTCTTCTTACTGACTCCTTCAACTATGCGGACATCTCAGCAAAAACCCAGCCAAAGGCAATAAAGGACAAGTTCAAATTGTCACATGCCCCCTTTCTTCTGAGTAACCTCCTTAAAATCTGGAAAAGCAGAAAACAATAGGCAGATTACACACCAGGATCATCTTCATGTGGCTGACTTTACACCTGCTACCCTGCTTTGCTGGCCACGGTCAGACAGGGAGGTAAGATTGCGCTATTGCAACACGGCACAAGGGCTGCCTGGTTGGCGTTTCCTGCACAAGCCTGTCACCCTCCACCTGAAAGCTCAGTGGTGTGGAGGCTCCAGTGAGTATCAAGTCAATAATTCTTTTTCTTGTCTAGGCACAGTGGCTCACGCCTGTAACAGCACTCTGGGAGGCCGAGGTGGGTGGATTGCTTGAGCTCATGAGTTCAAGACTAGCCTGAGCAAAAGTGAGATCCCATCTCTAGTAAAATTAGAAAAACTAAGGCTAGAGTATCACTTGAGCCCAAGAGTTAGAGGTTGCTATGATCTATGATTCCAGGCACTCTACCCAGGGAGAAAGCTTGAGATTCTGTCTTTAAAAATAATAATAGTAATAATAATGATAATTCTTTTTCTTTCTAAACTCATAACCCTAGAGTTTTGATATGAGGTATGCTCACCAAAAACTCCTCAAAAGAGCTTCCTTCCCTCTCCATTCTCCCAAATCCGTACAGCCAAACTGGCATCGGAAAGCTCCCAATTGTGAAAGATACTAAAATGCTATACCAGTGTTGGGGGGATGAAGGTAGAGGGAGGTCAAAAGGTGCAAATGGACAACTACAACCAAAATGTAGCCAGGCATTATGGTGGGCACCTAGTAGTCCCAGCTACCTGGAAGGCTGAGGCAAGAGAATCGCTTAAGCCCAAGAGTTAGAGGTTGCTGTGAGCTGTGACAGCACGGCATTGAACCCAGGGTGACATAGTGAGACTCCATCACTGCCGTCAACCCTGGTGTCAATCCTACTATTCCAACTGCAGAATATATGAAGGATGGGGGAGCAAGAATTGACATAAAGCCATTGTGTTCCCATTCCCTCCATCACATGGAAAATATTTGGTGAGACCAGATGAAGGAAATTATGGCAATTGCTTGTTTTGTGGATATAGAGAAAATAGTAAATCACTGTCTTTTATAAAAAGAAAAACTAAAACTGTGAGACATAAAGGCCCTCCTTTGAATCTTACAAAGTTGTTAGCAGGGACAGCCAGATTTTCTATAGATCATTCCACCAGAAGCTCTTGCAAAATAATGTAGGATCATATTTATACAAGACTTGGCCAACTTTTTTAATACTGTATTTTTGCTTGGTTTGTTTATTAAATCATAGCTGTGTACATTAATGCAATCATGGGGTACAATGTGCTGGTTTTATATACAATTTGAAATATTTTCATCCAACTGGTTAACATAGCCTTCGTGGTGGCATTTTCTTAGTTATTGTGTTCAGACATTTGTATTCTACATTTAGTAAGTTTCATCTGTACCCTTCCAAGATGCCCCATAGATGTGGTCCCACCAATTACCCTCCATTTTTAAAGGAAGACTTTCTCTTGCAATCATTTCTGATGAGTTGTAATAGGCATAGAACCTCATGTTGTAAAAAAAAAAAAAAAAAAAAGAGTAGAGAGAGAAACAGTAAGTAAGAAAAATTAGGTTGAACCTTGACCTTAAAAAGATGTCTAGCAATGGCTGAGTAGTTCCTACTTGATCCATCTGCCCACAAACAACAACTATAAACCTAGAGGAAATATAAAAATAACAATTGAAAGGCAGTTAAGAACAAATAAATGCAGGCAAATAGTATGAGGGGATGGCCGCCTGGAGGAAGGAAAGATACTGGGCGACTTTCCCATTTTTAAAGTTCTCAACTTTGAGAAATCTCAATCCCCACTATGTGGGGTGGCTAAACCAGGGATTTTTTTTTTTTTTAATGTTTTTTGAGTCTAATTGGCCTTAAGAATAAGAGAACTGAAATTGGGAAGAACCAGTCGTTGGGAAATGAAGGAAATCTCAGAAAGAAGAGGGCCAGAGAACCAAATTCTGTGTATAGACACTGCTCCAATCCTTTGCCAACCTCAAAATCAAACTTTTGTGGCCCAGCTGCAGGTTGGAGCAGAGCAGGGAAGACAGTTTACAGTTTGAGTTCAGTAAGTGAACTGTCTGCCCAAACAGAATGTCAGTGCTTTGTGTAGAAATGTAGCAGAATTCAGAACCTAAATAATAGATAACTCATAATATCCAGGACTCATTCTAGAATTATTTGATCTATAAATAGACGTGGACATAGCACAGTGGCTCACACGTGCAGTCCCAGCACTCTGGGAGGCTAAGGAGGGAGGATCACTTGAGCTCAGCAAGACCTCACCTCTACTAAAAATAGTGGGGAAAAAAAAACATTAGCCAAATATGGTGGCAGGCTCCTGTCGGCCCAGCTACCTGGGAGGCTGAGGCAAGAGGATCACTTGAACCCAGGAGTCTGAGGTTGCTGTGATCTAAGCTGACTGAATGAGATTCTGTCTATAAATAAATAAATAAATGGAAAATATGACCTATACTTAAAAGAAAGACAATTGGCACATACAAATTCTGAGATGAACCACAGAGTGGAATTAGTCGACAAAGATGATAAAGCAGCTATTTTGACTATAGGTCTTAAAAGAAAATATGCTCGTAAGTGAGGCAAACGAAAAATCTTGGTGGAAAAGTAGAAAGCTAAAAAAGAACAGAATAAAAATTCTACCCACTGCCTTGGCACCCATAGTCCAGTGGTTAGGATGCCAGCCACATACATCCAGGCTGCTGGGCCTGCCAAACAACTATTATAAATGCAACAAAAAGATAGCCGGGTGTTGTGGTGGACGCCTATAGTCTCAGCTACCAGGGAGGCTGAGGCAAGAGAATTGCTTAAGCCCAAGAGTTTGAAGTTGCTGTGAGCTGTGACACCACAGCACTCTACCAAAGGCAACATGGTGAGACTCTGTCCACTCCCCCCCCAAAGAAAAGAAATTCTAGGACTGAAGGTATAATACCTGAAATTCAAAATGCATTGAATGAGTTTAAGAGCAGACTTGAAATGCTGTTCCAGTAAGTAAGAAGATAAGTAAGAAGATAAAATAGAAGTCATCAATGTGGAAAACAGAGATGAGATCTATTTTTTAAAGTGAAGAAAATCTCAGGGAACTGTGAGATGCCCAGATAAAAATCGGATCCAGCAGTGCGTTGATACCAGTGGTCGTCATAATTGTTCCAAGATGATCATTGGCCAATGTGCCGAAGATAAGACTGTCTTACTCCTTGTACATGAAACTTTGGATTACCTGATTAGGGGTAACACAAGACAAATTTCCAGTAACACTAAGAAATCAGGAGATAAGCTTGGAAATGCAGACATGTGTAGGTTACAAAATATGCCATTTCTTAGAAACACTCAAGCTAAAAGCCTCGTGGAAGACATGGACTCATGAAATCTCATTAAAGTAAAAGAAGTCTAATTACAAAAGGGGATTCAGCCTTTTTATACAGGCTTACATTTAAGTCTTGCCCTGCACAATGGATGCTAAACCAAGAATCAGTTGCTTGACAAGCGAACCTTCCAACTGCAGCTTGCCTATGGAGCTGGGTTTTTGTTTTGTTTTATTTTGTTTCTTTTTCTATTAGGTCTTGTACAAATCTCTGCAGCCCTCAGAACGCACCTCAGAAAGATATAAGGCATCAATCAATCGATCTATCTATTGGCAAATTTGCCATTGGTATTAGTAAATATGATGAGTTTTGTATTTATTGCTACATTTCTCTGCATTTTTTTGCTTTGTAAGGTAAGTGAAGCATTGATAGATTAGACTTGGGATCTTATTTGATATTTAGAAGAGTTTAATTAAATGAGTTTTGTAATAAGTGCTTAAGCACTTGGATAATTAAATTGAATTTGTTAAATGTGTAATTTTTTTTTTTTTTTTGTAGAGACAGAGTCTCACGTTACTGCCCTGGGTAGAGTGCCGTGGCGTCACACACCTCACAGCAACCTCCAACTCCTGGGCTGAGGAGATTCTCTTGCCTCAGTCTCCCGAGTAGCTGGGACCGCAGGCACCTGCCACAATGCCCAGCTATTTTTTTTGTTGCAGTTTTCCTGGGACGGGGTTTGAACCCACCCCCCTCAGTATATGGGGCCAGCGCCCCACCCACTGAGTCACAGGCATTGCCCTAAATGTGTAAATTTTGTTTTATTCATTTCAAGGAGCCAGTCCTTCCTTCCTTAAAGGAATAGTCATTATTTATGCTTCATTTTTGAAAGGATATTGTTTAAATTATATATTGTTAAAATGGGCACTATAATATAAGTAGCTACTAATGTGCTTTTACTGTTTGAGGTGCTTTTGTTCCAGGAGAAGAACCCAGTCAATAATTTTCTTGATAAAGTTCTGTAGCAAATGTGGATAAAACCTAGAAAAAAAATGGATATTTTACCATATTTCCATAATATCATATTATGTACAAGTCAAATTCCAACTTCAGCAATTTCTAACATTAGTGCCATAAGTTCCACTTTCAGGAAATCAGATTTATTCCTATTCTCAAGGGAGTAATAACATATTGTCTCAACAACTAGAGCTACAGATCAAAGAAAAGGTCATTTTTGCATCCCTGACTGAGGTTCCTGCCCCAACAAAACATGTTTGATGTGCAATCATTTTTCTTTTGAATGGCCTTATCTAACCTCATCTGTAAGGCTGGCAAAGGGCCCATACACAAGGTAATAACCAGGTTTCAGTGAAAATAGATATCAAAATAAGGAGACCAAAAGAACATACCCTTTGAACTGGCTACAAATATTATTTCTCCCTACCCATACTTTTTCTTTTTTTCTGTTTTTCATAATTCTTTTTACCTTGATTTACTAGTTTGCAGAATAATGAGCTACTTGGTCCCCTGGGCAGTATTGAAAAGTGATTAAGTGAGACTATCTTAAATATAAACTTATAATGTAGGAGACCATGCATCAAGCTTGTGGAAGTGGCCACCAGCTCTTGAGGGAGGCGCTTGGAGCAGAACAATCTCTGAGCCAGCATGGAGAGATGTTTGGCTGCCTAGAGACAAGCCCTCAAGCAGCTGCAGGTGTTAATGAGTTAAGATCATCGCAGGCAGGTGTTATTCATTGGACCCTCGTGGTGCAGCAGGGTGGGAGTCAATGGGGGGAGAAGGAGGGGAGTGCAGGGAGTGCACTAGTGATCATTAAGGCATAGCTCTTGTGCATGAACCCCCACACCTGTTATATAATGCTTCAATAAAAGGACATGACAGAGGTTGCTCAGGGCTCTCCCTGGAATATGGGAAGCCCCCCTCTCGCAGGCATTTCCTCTTTCAATCCGTGGTCCCAGCTGCTTTTATTCGCACAGAGACCAGGTGCCCACAGCGGGCATGGACATTATAAAAATTTTTTTACATTTAACGTGTCATTTAATTGTTTCCATGATGACAAATCGTTTAGTAAACAATTAATCGAATGTAAACACTTCTAGGCGTTGACAAGCCCTGTCTTAGGAAAATCAGCATTAAATTTAAACACTCAGATAATAGGATTCACCTATTTGCCGGCTTCCAGGGTGTGTTATCCATGGATCTCCCAGGACCTGCAAGTCACCAGGCAATAGAGGCTGTGACAGAGTCACCCGGATCTCCCTGAGCAGAGGAGACAAGGCAGTGAGCGTAGACACAGGACCTCGGACTCTGGCTGGAGCAAGAAGCAAAGGCCCCACCAGATCCCAGGACTATAAACTTCTAAATTTTAAGATAACTTATGCACATATACTAATTTACTGCAATCTTTCTTTTTGATGATCAAATTGCCCTTTGTAGATGTCTCTTGTGTCCTTTGGAGATGACTCTAGTACATTTCTTTCAGTTGGGATAAAATACACATAACATAAAATCTGACATTTTAACCATTTTAAGTGTAACAGTCCAGTGGCAGGATGTGCATTCACACAGCTGTTGCAGCCACCGCCATTTTCCATCTCCAGAACATCTTTCTTCTTTTCAAACTCAAACTCTGTACCTATTGAACAGTAACTTCCCAGAATCCCTGGTAACCACCACTCTCCAGCCTCTCTCCATAGATTTCATACTCTAGATAACTCACATAAGTGGAATCATACACTATTTGTATTTTTGTTAATGGTTTATTTCATTCAGCATAATCTCCTCAAGGTTCCCCCACAATTGCAGCAAGGGAGGAGTCCCTTCTTTTTAGGGCTCAATAATATTCTGCCATGGGTATATAGGTGCATACCACATTTTGTTATCCATGGATCTGTTGATAGACACTCGAGCTGCTTCTATCTTTTGGCAATTGTGAACGATGCTACTATGATAACGAGAATGCAAATATCTCTTTGAGATCCTGCTTTGAATTCCTTTGAGTCTGAATCCAGAAGTGGAATTTCTGGATCATATTGTAATTCTATGTTTTAAGATTTGTTTTGTTTTGTTTTGTTTTTTGAGATGGGAGCGGATCTCACTCTGTCACCCAGGCTGGAGTGCAACAGCAGTGTGATCATAACTCACTGCAGCCTCAAACTCCTGGGCCCAAGCCATCCTCCCACCTCAGCCTCCCAAGTAGCTGGGAACACAGGTGTGCACCAAAACAACACACCTGGCTAATTTTGTTCTTTTTGTTGTTGTTAGCCATGGGGTCTCCCTAATGTTGCCTCAAATTCCTGGTCTAAAGTAAGTCTACCACCTTGGCCTCCCCAAGTGCTGGGATTACAGGTATGAGCAATTGCACCTGGCCTATTTTTAGAGTTTTTGAGGAACCATCATACTGTTTTCCATAGCAGCTGCACCGTTCTATATTTCTGACATCTGTGCTTAACAGTTCCAATGTCTCTATATCATCACTAACACTTGTTACTTTAGGGATAATTTTGGTGGTTCTTGTTTATTTTTTAATAGTTGCATTTTAAAATGTCATGTTTTCATTCCTGGCTCAGAGTCTTGCCCTCATAAGACACATGTTTAATGTTTGATCATTCATTTTAAATGTCCACAACTACTTCATGGGCACAGAGTCTCGGTAGCAGGTGATGAAAATGTCTGGGAACTAGGTGGGGTGATGGTTACACAACATTGCAAAACTACTAAAGGTCATATAATTGTTGATTTTAAAATAGCTCATGGTTAAAATTGTTTTTTTTTATTTAGTCATATACACATAGATCATGAATACATTTATGCATCTGTGGGGTACAATGTGTTGATTTTTTATACCATTTGGAGTGCTTACATCAAACTAATTACCATAGCTTTCACCTCATTTACTTGATAAATTTCTGTTATGTGAATCTTACTTTAATTTTTTAAAAACTCAATGAAAGGAGGAAAAAGTAAGATAACTGCTAGATAAGTAAGAGAGAGTTTTTTGATAAAAATTATAAGCAAGAAGTTTGAGGGTGCAAGGAAAAGTGATAAGGTGACAGTAGTAACTGAAAGGACAGACCTGTTCCAGGACGATGCAAGGGTGGGACTAACGCCATCATGATCCTTCCAGATTCTTCGCAGTTTAACTTTGGGTATCTGAGACCAAAAGGCTCAATAAAAATCATCACAGACTGTAACTTAACTTTATAGACTTCAACAACAGAGTGTTTAAAAAATATCATAATTGGCACGGCGCCTGTGGTTCAATGGGCTAAGGCACCAGCCATGTACACCTGAGCTGGCGGGTTCAAATCCAGCCCTGGCCCACCAAACAGTGATGGCTGCAACCAAAAAAAAAAAATGGCCGGGCATTGTGGCAGGTGCCTATAGTCCCAGCTACTTGGGAGGTGGAGGCAAGAGACTCGCCTAAGCCCAGGAGTTGGAGGTTGCTGTGAGCTGTGTGACGCCACAGCACTCTACCGAGGGCAATAAAGTGAGACTCTGTCTCTACAAAAATAAATAAATAAACAAACAAACAGAGAGGAAGACCTTTGTCAGCCAAAGGATGAAATACACAATGTAAAACCAATAAAAATTCCAGCAAAAGGGATAGGAAAATTGGTGGCATTTTGTGCACATGTCCAGCAACAAAAGGGAAGGCAAAGCGTCCAAAGTTCTGGCTAAACTGAGAGGTGTCTGAAGGTCTGCTCTCTGTCTAGCCTGAGTTAGATCGCTGATACAAACGTAAGACCAGCGACTTTGTCTAGAAGCTGCTGAGACATGATAACCATGAGTTCAGTTGCTCAGGCAGACACCAGGCTACTGAGAAGGGTCAGGGATGCACTGCTTAGGGAATTGTAGATGACTCAAAGTACACACAAGCCCAGAGAAGATAACCCCTCAGGAAAGGTTGGAAAGGTCCTAGAATCCCTAGCAGGGTTGGTCACTGAAGGTCTTCCTTCTGCATAAAGTCAATTGGTAAAGACTTACACAAGTGGTTTCTTTTTTCAAATACCCAAATCTCAAACAAAAATCACAAAGCACACAGAGAAAAAGGAAAACGTGGCCTCATTAGAAACAGTAAAACTTAAAAAACCAACCCTAAAAAAACCACAGATCTACGAGCTGTCTGACAAAGGAAATAAACTGCTATCATATAGATGCTCAGTGAGCAAAAAATAGCGTGATTAGACTAGACAAAATCGGGAAAACTATGCATGAACAAAATGAGAATATTAATAAGAAGTAGAAACTATTAAAAAGCAAACAGAAATTTTGGAAATGAAAAATACAATAACTGAACTGAAAAATTTATCAGCATGCGCAAGAGATAGATTGGATAGAAGAATCACTAAACTTGAACACAGATCATTTGTGCAGATGTATATTTAGGTGTTTAAGGGAAGAGTCATATTTTGATGTGTTTATATCACTAATAATAATGATTTAGGCTCAGCGCCTGTGGCTCAAGCGGCTAAGGCGCCAGCCACATACACCTAAGCTGGCAGGTTCAAATCCAGCCCGGGCCGCCAAACAACAATAATGCCTGCAACCAAAAAATAGCCAGCCGTTGTGGCAGGCACCTATACTTTCAGCTACTTGGGAGGCATATGCAGGAGAATCGCTTGAGCCTGGGAGTTGGAGGTTGCTGTGAGCTGTCATGCCATAGCACTCTACCCAGGGCGACAACTTGAGGCTCTGTCTCAAAAAAAAAACTAAATAAATAAAATAATAATAATGATTTAATAAGTTTAAAATAAATACCTAACTGTTAGTTATAAATAGGTTAAGAATTGAATTAAAAAAATGACTGTAGATGATGGGTGAAAGGGAACAGAGACAGGAGAGAATACCTGGAGCTTCATGATACTGGACTTTGCAGCAAGTTCTTGTATATGTCTCAAAAAAAGCACAGGCAACAAAAGCAAAAATAGACAAAGGGAACTTGATACTTAAAAACTTCTGGCATAAAGGACACAGCCAAGGGTGAAGAGATGCCTATGAAATGAAAGAAAATATTTGCAAATCTCCTAACACTCTGGGAGGCGAAGCTGGTAGATTGCCTGAGGTCAGGAGTTGGAGACCAGCCTGAATAAGAGTGAGATCTCTGTCTCTAAAAATAGCCAAGAGTGCTGAGCGCCATAGTCCCAGCTACTCTGGAGGCTGAGGCAAGAGATTTGCTTAAGCCCAAGAGTTTGAGGTTGCTGTGAGCTATGATGCCACAGCACTCTACCGAGGGTGGCAAAGTGAGACTCTGTCTCAAAAAAAGGAAAAAAGGAAATACTTGCAAATAATTTTGATAAGAATATATAATGAACTCCTAAAATTCAATAAGAAAAAAAATTGAGGAACTTAATACCACGGTTGCCTAAATTTAAGGCCAATTATTCATTTTCAATCTTAAACCACAAAATGCAACTGTTTAGTATCTATTCATTTCCAGAAGTTATTTCATACAAATTTCACAAAATCTATTTAATGGTATCCTGGAACACTGTATCCTGTGAAAGATACTTCTTTATTGCATTTCTTGATGGCAGCACTAATCAATAAAAACGAACAATTATTGTATTTAATTTGCAAAAGACTTCAATACACTTTATAGAAAGGATCTTTTTGTTATGTCTACATTCTAAGTTTCATGTAGTCCTGAACGTTGATCTTTAGGAGAATCAAGTTCTCTAATGACTTGTCAATAGAGAAAAGCATTTGTGAATTGATTTTAATTTCATAGCTTGTAGGACTTGTTGCTTAAGATTTGAGTTATCTGCATTTTTATGAGTCAATTGAATTGCTTTTTATAGGAACTCAGTCAAAGATTCTTATTACAAGAAAATGTTTTAATTGTATACTTTATTCATTTATTTAACAACTACGTGGCAAGTATTCTGGAAGGAACCAAGGGCACAATTGGTCAGTGATTCAAACCCTTGGTGATGAGTAATATTAACTGTATAGACTGGATCCAGTGTTATACCAGACACTGTGCCAGATATTATGTGACCATTCTATCTGGTGGTGAGTATTATCATCGTCTCCAATGTACAGAGAGGGAAACTGAGGCATAAACAGGCGATGTAAGTTTCTGAGGCTGTCACAGCTAGGAAATGGAAGAGGCAAGGTTCAAGCCCCGTTTGGCTACTCCTAGGACGCAAACGCTTAACCTCAGTGCTACAATCCTTCGGGGGTATCATGTGTTCAGGAATCACAAAGATGATAAGGGAGTAGAAAGGAACCTTCAAGCACCCATCCTTTCAGGGAGATGAAGAAAACCCTCATGGATGCGACATTTTAGCTGAAAACGAATAGGTCAAAGAAACCTATTGGAAGGATTGGTGGAGTAGTGCAGCTGAGCACTGGGTAAGTAGGTGCCAGGTGGTGAAAAAGTAAAATTCTAAAAATTGTATGGCAAGAACCTTCTGGTGGAAGGAGTGTGAAGGAGGATAGCAAGGCACAGGCTTAACTTTGTGACTAGCGCTGGGCTTTATCCCATACACTCCCATGACCTAAACACGGCTTTCTTATATTCTATTTTCTTGCATATTTTCGTTTTGCAGTTTTTGTGGAATATTTCAATTTTTTAACTTGTAAGTTGAATATGAGTACAATTTTTTTTCATTTTTAACGTATTAAATTAAATAGAGTCATGACTTGGGTTGCTGATGAAAATGTCCTTGAATGATGAAAATGTCCTTGAAGGAATACTAATTCCACTTCTTGGTTAGAGTCCTTCACTGTGAAGTTGTGCTTTATAGAAATCTTTGAATAGGAATAAGATCCAAGTATTCCCAGCTACTTGGGAGGCAAAGATATTTTCATAAGTGGGCACTGCTCATTTATAATCTACTCTGTGACAAGGGGCCAGCAGGTAGGGCCCTGGCTTCTGGCTCCTGGCAGGGACACTCACACCAACAGTCCGTCCGCCTTTGCAACGCAGAACTTGCACTCCCACTTCCACGAGGCCGCTCCTTAAAAGTGTTGGCTTCTGATGGAGACATGTCCCAACAAAATTAAAAATATAATACAGGTCAGACACAGTGGCTCACACCTACAATCCTGTCACTCTGGGTGGCAAAGTGGGTGTATTGCTTGAGCTCAAGAGTTCAAGACTAGCCTGAGCAAGAGTGAGACCCTATCTCTACTAAAAATAGAAAAACTACCTGGGCATTGTAGCAGATGCCTGTAATCCCAGCTACATGAGAGGCTGAGGCAAGAGGATTACTTGAGCCCAGGAGTTTGAGGTTGCTCTGAGCTATGATGACACCATGGCACAGCACTCTACCCAGGCTGACAGAATAAGACTGTCTCTCAAAAAAAAAAAAAAAAAAGGATATATATATTATATACATTATACTGGGTGTCCATAAAGTTTATGCGCAATTTAAAATTGCACACTATTTTAAATTGTACACGAACTTTAGCGACACCCTGAATATATACCAACAGATACAGAAACAACCTTTTGCATTAATAAAAAAAAAATCAGCACACAGATAACATTTGCAGCCACATCACTGGCATTTGGAGTCCCCAGATATCTTAACTTTGTGGGGAAAATGGTGGTTCTTGAATCCACTAATGCAGCCACGGTGCATAATTTTCAGGGTTTTTCTGACTTTTTGTCTTGTTTTGTATATTGCTAAGGCCTTTTCTTTACTTGTGAAAAAGCTTTTTCGGATCACTTCAAATGTTAGCATTCCGGGTGGAAAGCCACAATGCCCTCGATGTGGTGACATCATCGCTGTGTCAGCCGACTGCACGGGAGCTGACACGTACTGAGAAACACACCAGGTGGCAGTTCGGGCTGTGCTGATTAGAAACTTAAAGAATGACTCAACAAACGACCAATCATTGAACAGAATTTGAAAACCTCAATTTATAATCTAGGACTAGTGTGGTTTGTGACAGAAAACCCTCAATAACAATGGCTTCAAAATAGAAGCTGCTGGGTGCAATGGCTCCTGCTGTAATCCCAGCACTCCGGGAGGCTGTGCCGGGTGGATCTCTTGAGCTCAAGAGCTTGAGACCAGCCAGAGCAAGAGTGGGACCCATCTCTACTAAACATAGGAAAATTAGCTGGTGTTGTGGGGGTGCCTGTAGTCCCAGGTACTCAGGAGGCTGAGGCAGGAGGATCTCTTCAGCCCAAGAGTTTGAGGTTGCTCTGAGCTATAATGACGCCACGGCACTCTACCCAGGACGACAGAGTGAGACTCTGCCTCAAAACAAACAAACAAAAAATAGTAAAGTTTCTCTCTCTTTCCCTTCAAAGAAGCCCATGCCCTAGGCCCGTCAGACATGCCGCCCTGCCGTCCCCTGAGTTAGACCACTGTTCTTGCTGTGGCTCCAGGGTCAGGACATATTGTAGTTCAGGCTTCAGGATGGGGAGTGGGCAGAGGCTGTGCTCCTGACTTAGAAGACTTTCTAGAATTTTCCACACAGTAATTTAGCTTAGGATGGCCAACACCTACTCACACAGCCACATCTAACTGCTGAGGGGAACAGGCGAAGGGTTCGCAAGAAGGTCAGTCCAGGGACTGGAAGGTCTTTATTTGCAGACATAGAAGAGAGAAAGAGCCGAGTGAGTCTGCCCGGGAGTCAGCTCACTTTCACACATTTGCGAGGGTCTTTTATTATCCTTTATCGGTAGGGCTGAATGTAGGAGGGGGGCTCCCAGAGGCAGTCATCCCTTCTGCAGAGGAACTAATTTTTGTAAGGGGACAAATCAAGAAGTTACTCCCTTAATTGGCTATAAGCCAAGGCCAGAGTAAAAGTTACTGCTCTGTAGTTTCCCAGCAACAACGGCCTTGAACCATTCCAAGGGACAGGGAGGGGGTTTGCTGTGATCATACAGTTTGCTTTCTGACCTGCTTTTCGTCCTCGTTTCCCAAAATGGCTGTACTCTTGCCAGGGTTATGAGGAGTTCTTTCCCACAACTGCAGGAGAAGCTGACGGCAATGTGTTCAGCTAAAAACTGAGAGGTGCCTATCACTGAGGAAGGAGAAAGGACATTAGGATGCAAAAAGCACCCTTTGCCACAGACACCTCAATGGAAGGCTGTGAGAAGCCTCAGCACATGACCATGGACTTGCTGCCTGAATCTAGTTCCATGGCAAATACTCAGACTAAAGAAGGAGGGGTCTGACATTTGGAAAACTGTGGGAGGCAATCTCCAGAAATGAGAGATTTTACCTGCTCTGGGGAAGAGTGATAGACTAAGCAAGACCTCCTACAACTGTCACCTGAGCTAAATTGAATCAAGAGGGGAAAGGAAGCCTCATTGTTAATTTAGAAAGGGAAAATTCAGGCCCTGGAAGGGCGGCACTGACCTGGGAGCTGGGAAACACACAGCAGGTACCCGCACCAAGCTGGACCAATTTCAAGAACCCAGATGCGCACGCTCGGCATTGGGTGATTAAGATCCCTGCCCCCAGTCCCGAGAGACAGCTTTAATTTTATAACAGAAATAAAAGGAAAAATAGAAGTCTCTAGGGCAGGTATTTTATTTTCAGTTAGAACCATATTTTCCCATTTAAATCTAATTTAATAGATTCCTAGGCCAGACCTGGCGGCTCATGCCTATAATCCTAGCACTTTCAGAAGCCAAAGCAGAAGGATTGCTTGAAAGAAGGAATTTCAGACCAACTTGGGTAACCAGCCCCATCTCTGCAAAGAAAAAACTAGCAAAGAGTGGTGTTGGGCACCTATAGTCCCAGCTACTCAGGAGGATGAGGCAGAATGATCGCTTGAGCCCAAGAGTCTGAAGCTGCAGAGAGCTATAATCATGCTACTGCACTCCAGCCTGGGCAATACAGCTGAGAGCTTGTCTCAAAAAAAAAAAAAAAAAAAAAAAAAGATTTCTAAAATACAAAAGTAAAGCATGTCAAGGCCAGGCACAGTGGATCACGCCTGTAACCCCAGCACTCTGGGAGGCTAAGGCAGGTGGATTGTCTGAGCTCATGGGTTTGAGATCAGCCTGAGCAAGAGCGAGACCATGTCTCTAAAAATAGCCAGGTGTTCTGGTGGACGCCTGTAGTCCCAGTCACCCGGGAGGCAGAGACAAGAGAATCATGTGAGTCCAGGAGTTTGAGGTTGCTGTGAGCTGTGATGCCACAGCACTCTACCAAGGGTGACAAAGTGAGACTCTTGACTAAAAAAATAAAAATGAAAAGCATGTCATTTGTTATGACTTCGTCCAAATGTACATGAAGAGGAAAACAGGTGATGCCCTGCATGGCCCCCCATGAGTGCCTGGGTACAGCCCGCTCCTTCCCCTCTCTCCTCACAGGAACACAAGTATGTTCAAATGGAGATGCACGCAGATGGCATTACAGTCCCCTGGGGTCAGGGGGGCTGGCATGTGTTTTGTTTTGCAAAAATAGTATGTGATTATAATAGTATCTTGAAACTTGCTTTAAAAAAAATAACTTGAGCATCCCTCCAAATAGATTCAGACCTGCCCTGCCACATCCTTTCAAATAAGTGCTTAATATTCCATAACGTATATGCCCCTTAATGTGTTAAAGTATCTTTTACCTGCAGTCATTCAGAGCCTCATTTAACAGTCACTTGTGTTAGGACATCTGTTTTACCTGAAAGAGGCCTACAGATAAGCTCCAAGTACTAATTCAGTACGCCAGATCTGAGAAACACCAAAATTCTTCATGTCTGGGGAGCAATCAGAGGTTCCAGTATCCCCCTGAGGATCTGAGAAGAAAATACCATCCAATGATGTGTAAGTATTGGTTGTATGATAATACAGAACCATTTTAAAATTCTGAACTACGAGAACTTCACAAAATGCCACAGAGGAGAACACACCGCTGAGGCAAACAGCTGTCTTTTCATGGAAGTTAATGAAAATGACAACTCTGTGCTTTAGTCTGCACGGAAATCTTTTGTGTTGGGCAGCACCTGTGGCTCAAAGGAGTAGGGCGCCGGCCCCATATACTGGAGGTGGCAGGTTCATACCCAGCCCTGGCCAAAAACAGCAAAAAAAAAAAAAAGAAAGAAAGAAATCTTTTGTGAAGAAGAGAAAAATCACCTACAAGAAATACCTCCAGAATGGAGAGTAACAGAAACATTTGAACATTACTAGTCAGAGCTATAGATAACTAGCAAGACATCACTGCACAGGGCTCCTCCTCACAGGTGACCTGCAACCGGGTGCTGCAGGTGTGTCGGGCTCCCCTAATGACTCTAACTCATAACCAGATCCCTCCGGTTCAGCAGACGTCACATGAACCAGCAGCCTGGGCTGTCTTCTCCAGTAGCCCGACCCTCCCTGGAAGGCCTCGAGTTAAACACTGTAAATAAGTGAGGGCCTCAAGGTGTTAATAACAGCCAGCAACTGCTGGGCACTCATCACAGGCCAGCTGCTGCTTCTATGCACTTTGCACAGCTTCCTTTGTGAACTCCACAACATCTCTATAAAGTAGCTGCAAAGCATCTATTATGTGCCCAGGGATTATTACATGCCCTGAAGACACAAAGGTAGTGTAGAGATAGAGGCAATGGCCCTAAAGAGGTTTTCCATTTTGTTTGTTTGTTTGTTTATTAAATCACAGCTGTGTATAATAGTGCATTTATGGGGTACAATGTGCTGGTTTTATATACAATTTGAAATACAACAAACTGCTTAACATAGCCTTTACCTCACTTTCTTAACTATTGTGTTAAGATGTTTATACTCTACACTTAGTAGATTTGACATGTACTCTTGTAAAATGCACCATAGGTGTGGTCCACCGATTACCCTCCCTTCATCCATCCTCCCCTCTCCCCTGCCTTCCCCATCCTCAGGGATCTAAAAATAGGCCTGCTGTTTGATCCTGCAATTCCTCTACTAGGTATATATTCAGAAGACCAAAAATCACTGTATAACAAAGATATTTGCACCAGAATGTTTATTGCAGCCCAATTCATAATTTCTAAGTCATGGAAGAAGCCCAAGTGCCCATCGACCCATGAATGGATTAATAAATTGTGGTATATGTACACCATGGAATATTACGCAGCCTTTAAAAAGATGGAGACTTTACCTGTTTTATGTTTGCATGGATGGAGCTGGAACATATTATCCTTGTAAAGTATCCTAAGAATGGAAGAAAAAGGATGCAATGTACTCAGCTCTACTATAAAGCCAATATATATAATCACCCACACTTCCATGTGAAGGATATAAGCTAAAGAGGTTTATGCTCTTCTCAGGAAGACAAAATCAAAAGCAAACAGAGAGCAGGACAAGCTGGTATGGTTTTAATTAAATTATTTGGTGGTAGTGAAAAGTACAAGAGGATCTAGAGAAATAGAAGCTTCCAAGAGCCTTTTCGAGGTGAAATGATTTTAAATTCTGTTGTCAACGGAGTGCAATGATTTTTCTAAAGATCCAGTGTTCCTCATTTAATATTTCAGTTTAGACTTAAGATATGAAAGTTCTAGAATGATAAAATTATTATGAGACGGCATAACTACTGTATAGATGATTTTTTTTTAGACAGAGTCTCACTCTGTTACCCTCAGTAGAGTGCCGTGGCTTCACAGCTCATGGCAACCTCAAACTCTTGGGCTTAAATGATTCTCTTGCCTAAGCCTCCTAAGTAGCTGGGACTATAGGCGCCTGCCACAATGCTCAGCTATTTTTAGAGATGAGGTCTTGCTCTGGCTGGTCTCAAACCTGTGAGCTCAGGTAATCCACTCACCTGGGCCTACCAGAGCACTAGGATTATAGGCATGAACCACTGCACCCGGCCTTCCTAGATGATTCTTAATGTACCTCTGTGGTTAGTAAACACCAATCTGCTAAACTGCTTTTGTGTCCCGAGAAAAGTTTGACAAGGATTGGAAAAGCAAAAGTTTTCCTGCCTGTCCCCATTCCAGCCACTTAATGTTCATTTATATTATTCTGCATCCATTTAATAGCACTAGAATCTCAGCTTTCCCCCTGCCTCTGAACTTTGTACCAGAAAGAGAGCTTTATAAATCCTTGATGCCCAAATGTACAAATTACAAGTCGATAGCCCCCAAACCCTATTTTCTAGAAGATTAAATTTGTTTGGAACCTCTGCTAAGAGTGAAAGCAAACTCTCTCTCTCTCCTTCCAGAGCAGGATGGATGTGGATAAAAGCCTCACACCAGGCCACGCAGTAGTTGTGGAGCAGAGTAAATTTACTGGGAGTCAGCTTAAAATTCATCTCCTGCTTCTGGCTCATCTCTGTATTGAGTTATTTAAAGAGACAAATGCTGACATTGATTATCTGAGTACATTTTTAGAAAAGCTATTTCGTTTATAACTTTAAAAGCAGATCATGATCTCCTGTAACTAAGAAAGATGTCCAAAGTTCTGAAATGCTTGAGATTTATTCAGAAAATTAATATGCATGTTCTTGCCCATGCCTCATAAAACCCACTCTACATAAAGCAGTGCAGTTGGAGTTTTATTCTTCCAGATCCTCTAGAAAGCAGAGCCAGAGGCAAGGATTAGGATGCTAACATTGTGCATGGGAAATGGAGGCCCAGGGCAATGAGGGCGAAGTAAAAAGAAAAGTGAGGCCAGTGGAGGTGGTTGGGGGAGGCATCCCAGTTACTGCAGGAGCTGCTGCTCTTCATTCAGCAGAACATCCACTCATCACACCCCTGTGGTTTCCCAAACCCGTTGCCAAAGGAGCCGCATCTCAGAATTGCACATGGGGGAGAGAAAGGAGGGGAAAGCCAGTGCCTGGCTGCCATTCATCCTCCTTCCCCAAACAGCATTTACCTCTAGGAGAGTCGATTCTCTCAGCCCTTGGGTAGTGTCACTTGGCCCATGGGCAGCCACTCGGAAAGACAAACACAACATCTTTTCATGTACAGTAGTAGAAGTGGACACACAACGTGATGCGTATGGGTGGCAACCAAGGGGACAAGAAGAGGGGTGGTTAAGGGAGTCTAAGGTGGAACTGGAGGTCTGTAGCTGTCACAGATTACGTGCCCACTGAGGATGGTCTACAATACCTTTACCATTGGTCTGGCATATTAAAAATTGAGGGTTTGTTGCTGTTTGTTCACTTGTTTGTTGTTTCATCTAGGCTTGTGTGAAGTGGCATAATCATAGCTCACGGCAACCTCAAACTCCGAGGCTCAGGTGATCCTTCTGTCCCGGCCTCCAGAGTAGCTAGAACTACACATGCCCACCGCCATGCCTGGCTAAGTTTTCTTATTGTTTGTAGAGATGAGGTCTTGCTATGATGCCCAGGCTCATCTTGAACTCCTGGCCTCAAGGAATCCTTCCACATTCAGCTCCCAAGGTGCTGGGATTACAGGCATGAGCCACCACAGCTGGCAGAAATTTTGTGTTTAAAAATTATAAGGCGAGTTTTGTTATGACCTTGTGAGCCAGCAAGGACTCTCAGAGCAACAGGCACTAGTGAACAAATCTGGGCAGTGTGAGAGGTTCTAGTCAAGACAGGACTGTGAGTTTCAGTTTGATGTTCCTCCACTTTGTTCCGAACCATGGCAGTGACAGAGGTTAAAGGCATGAAGACAACTATAGCCCAGGATGAAGGAGAGAAGTGGAAGGGAAGGGAGAGGAGGGGGAGGTCTGATAGCAGGAGGATAAACAGTGGGCCCACACCTGTGGGGCATATTGCAAGAGTACAAGTCAAATCTATCAAGGATAGAACATAAATGTCTTAACATAGTAAGTAAATGAGGCGGGCAGCGCCTGTGGCTCAGTCAATAGGGCGCCGGCCCCATTTACCCAGGGTGGTGGAACTACAACAACAACATAAAAAAAAAAAAAAAAAGTAAATGAGGTGAAAGCTATATTAATTAGTTTGATGTAAGCACTCCATATAGTATAAAAAAATCAACACATTGTATAAATGTATTTGTGATCTATGTGTATATGACTTAATAAAAACAAAGACATTAAGCAGGCCGACTCCTCCTCTATGGAGCTAAAAGTGAAGGAATAACACTCAGTCATCCCTACTGGAAAAAAATTGTTCAAGGAAGTTGTGATTTTTGTTTTCGTTTCCTTTTAGCTACACAGAAGTTAAACACACTTCCCATGTCAGAAGAAACTGAATGTGCAGGAATGGGAGGACCCAGCAGAGCAGCTAACAGGACAGGCAGACAAAGCTTTTTCCCAACTCCCTAGTCAGTCCTCCCGAGGACTTTAAATCTAGAGGGATAATGCAAAGGCGAGAGGTGGCAGAGCCAAGAATCCTGTAACACGGAGCAGGTGCCCGAGGCCACCGTGTTAGAAGCAGGTCGCTGGGCTTCCCCTGCTCCCTTGGTTACTGCACCTTTTCCAAGTCCAGGAATCTAGACTTTCCATCCAGCATCCTTACAAAAAGTCTTCTGCTTACCTTAACCAGAATTGATTTCTGTTGTCTGCAACCAAGAACCCAGAAAGGAAGTAACAGGATTCAAAAAACAGTAGAAAGGAAAATATTACATTGCCTGCAGTGACCCTCGGCTTCCCCACACACCCTCAAGTCGGTGAGTAAGCATCAGAGGGGAGCTATATGTTCTCAGAGTAAATGTGCTTCTCTGTCAGCTGTAGTCAAAAAGGAATCTGCAGCCTGGGATGTGACCACACAGAGAAGGCGGGACACGACAGGCAAGGTGACGATGGAGGCAGAGAGCATCACGATTTGGTCACAAGCCAAGGCAGCTGGCAGCTGGCAGAAGCTAGAAGAGGGAAAGAACAATTCAGCCTTGCTGACAGCTCGATTTGAGGCTTCTATTTGTCCTTTTTTTTTTTTTTTTTTGAGACGAAGTCTCATTTTGTCACCCTCAGTAGAGTGCTATGGTGTCATAGCTCACGACAACCTCTAGCTCTTGGGCACAGGGGATTCTCTTGCCTCAGCCTCCCAAGTAGCTGGCGCCCACCATGGCACCCAACAGGTGCCTGCCATGGCACCCAACTATTTTTAGGGACAGGGGTCTTGCTCTAGCTCAGACCGGTCTCCAACGATGAGCTCAGGCAATTTACCTGCCGTGACCTCCCAGAGTGTTAGGATAACAGGCGTGAGCCACCACACCTGGCCCAATTTGGGGCTTCTGGACTAGAGAACTGTGAAGGATTAAATTTCTGTCATTTGAAGCCACCAGTTTGTGGTAATTTGTTATGGCAACCATCGGAAACCAATACATCCAGCAATCCCACTCCCAGGCATTTGCCCAGGTGAAATAAAAACTTTTGTTCATCTAAATTTATACATGTATACAAATATGTATGATAGTTCTATTCATAGTAGTGGAATTTGGAAAAACCCTGATGTCTCTTCACCAAGGAGCAGTCAAACACACCATGGTCCTGCCACATAAAGAGGTGCTGCTCAGCCAGAAATAGAATGAGCTACAGATGCGTCTAACAGCGCGGCTGCATCCCAAACACATGAAGACAGTGGTTCTCAACCTTCCCGATGCCTCCTAATGCCGCGACCCTTTAATGCAGCTCCTCATGTGGTGATGACTCCCAACCATAAAGTTATTTTCGTTGCTACTTCTTAACTGTAATTTTGCTACTGTTATGGATCATAATGTAAATATCTGATATGCAGGATGTATTTTCATTGTTACAAAGGGGTCACGACTCACAGGTTGAGTGAGTGAAAGAAGCCAGACTAAGTGCTATATGTTGTGTGCATGTGTGTGTGTGTGGCATTCTGGAAAAGGTGACCTTATGGTTAGAAAACCATCAGAATAGTAGTTACTAGGGGGTGGCTTTGGAGAAGAGCTGACAACCAAAGTGCCTCATCGAGGAATTTTGGGGGGTGTGACAGTTCTGTATCTTGCTTGTGGTGATAGGTACATGCCCAGGCATTCAAAACCCATAGAACTGTGCATCAAAAAACATGAATTGAGCTGGGCACAGTGGCTCACGCCTGTAATCCTAGTACTCTGAGAGGCCAAGGTGGGCAGGTCACCTGATCTCAGGAGTTTGAGACTAGCCTGAGCAAGAGCAAGATCTCATTTCTACCAAAAGAAAAGAAAAAGAAAAACCAGATAGGCATTGTGGCAGGTACCTATAGTCCCAGTTACTGGGGAGGCTGAGGCAAGAGGGCTGCTCAAGCCCAAGAGTTTGAAGTGGTTGTGAGCCATGTCACCAGGGCACTCTACCAAGGGCAAGAGTGATACTCAATTTAAAAAAAAAAGGAGAAGAAGCATGATTTGTGTTGTATGCAAATTAAAAATAAATTTTAAAATTAAAAAAAGAATACCCTGATAGATTATTATGCAGAAGCTGGGTGCCAAGTAATCAGGAATGTCCTAGGACGCTCTGACTGTAGGTCAAGTGGAACTTTTTTTGCCTCAGGAAGATCATTGAGGACAAGGACACATATTTTCCATTCTCATTTAATGCCATTGACCAAAAATATTTCTTGAGGAATAAATTCTCTATTAGATACACTAATAGTAGATAAAAGTCTCTTAAAATAAATAGTTGCGGCTCTCAAAGCATTAAAACCTAAAGAAAAGTAATACGAAGTGAAACACAAATATGTTATTTTGACAAGCTGAAGGCAATGCGGCATCAAAATCTGCTCCTGATTTAATTTTTATTTCCCCTGTGTATTTCATAATTTTTCTCTCTTGATTCCTTTCCGCCTTCTCTTCTTTCCTTCCTTCCTTTCTTTACTTCTTCTCTATCCCTTTCTTTCTGTCAAGAAAAAGGTGCACTTCATAGTATGTTTAGAAAAAACTTAGAAATAACAGAATAGAGTATGAAAGAGAGGAGATTTTATAAAGCAAGATTCAAGTAAAAGGGGGGAAGAAAGAAGAACAAGCCCCCTCCCTACCAACAGATAGGCATCAGTGCAATATGAAAACTGCTGAGAATCTCATTTGACCAACAACAAACACAAAAACTACACAATTTATAAATCTCGACGTGCCTCGAAGTCAGGTATGTCCCTCAGTCAGTAGAAAAAAGAATTTTAAGAATTGTCATTCTAACTCCACCACGAAAGAAGTAGGGGTTGAAAAGGTGAGAAGTGATGAGATCCTGAGCAGAAAACTAAGCAAAGGAATTCTGAGCACAGACACACTTGACTTTAGATAAGGATAGCTCCAATTCTGTATCTAAACCTCCAGATAGACAACTGGGCCTGTTTGGATCTAAAGACGGGAACATGGTTTGAAAGAAATGAGGGATTCAAAACAAGTCCTTACCCTATCAATGTGAAACAGAGATAAAGGGGAGGGTATACATCACAACCTATGCGGTTACACACATTGCCCACTGGTAATCCTGAAGTTTAACAGAGCGTTTATGAAAGGTGGAAGTAAACGGCAAATGTCCAAGAACAAGTTCCCAAGTGGCACTACTCGGAGGTTCCAAACAAGGTGATGGTGCCAAGGACCAAGCGTTAGTCAGGGTGATCCAGTGAACTGGACCAGCAGGGAGGTAGAGGCATACGGAGAGACAGAGACAGATTGATGGTGAGGAATTGGCCCCTGCAGCAGGAGGCTGGGAAGTCCCACACTGGCAGGGCAGCCTCCGCCCAGGGTAACGTGTGTGGTAGTGCAATCCCAGCCTGAAGCCTGATGCCAGGAGAGCCCACAGCACACGGCCTGTTGCCAGAATTTCTCTCTATGCCAAGTCCTCCGTCTCAGGGTTCAAAGAATGAAACTGCAGGCCAAGCTGATAAGCAACAGGACAGAGTCTATGGACAGCAAAAGATGGACAGAAAGATTGATTAGTAAAAGTGGGAGAAAAGAACATCCAGCAGCAGAGTGGGGAACCCAAGTGGGAACCCCCTCCCAGGTCTTCAGTCTTGGGAATGTAAATGCTGCTTTTGAAGCCACGCATGATGTCTCAGGCCTGTAATCCCAGCACTCTGGGAGGCCAAGGCAGGTGAATTGCTTGAGCTCAGGAGTTCCAGACCAGCCTGAGCAAGAGCGAGACCCCGTCTCTACTAGCCAGGCGTTGTGGTGAGTGCCCCTAGTCCCAGCCACTGGGGAGGCTGAGGCAACAGAACCTCTCGAACCCAAGAAACTGAGGTTGCTGTGAGCTATGAAGCCACGGCAGTCTACCAGAAAAAAAAATTCTGCTGTTACTATCCTGTGGGCAGGGGGTCTCGGGAAATGCACAATTAGGCAGAGGTCTGCAGGCAGAAAATAATCCTAAAATAATCATAAAATTAGCACAGGAAGGCAGTCCCTGCATCTCTGTGCCGGGTGAGGAGTTAGGGGTGTGCTCCCCGCTCAAGGGGGAACCGCCCAGAGAGGGAGGCCGGTTCATGCCTAGAGACAGCAGTCTGTGATGAGACTGATGTCTGAGCTCACCCAGGCTCAGAAAGTGGGGGCTCCCTGTCCATCCCCAAGTGGGGGAACCCTGTATGGCAAGTGCAGGAGAAAACCAATGTCCCAGCTCGAAGGCCGTCAGGACACAGAGCAACGCTCCCTTAACCCACCTTTTGCCCTACGCAGGTCTCCTGTGGGATAGGCCCCCCAGCTTGGTGCAGACTCAGGATGACACCCCCCCCAACGCTAATCACAGCCAGAAACATCCTCACAGACACACCCAGGCACGGCCCTGTCAAACAAGTTGACACATAAAATCAACCCTCACAGACAATGAAAAAGCCAAGAAGGGGAGGGGGGCAACCGACACTTGTGCTGGGGGCAGAGATGAGTGTGCGGCCGCAGGAAGGGTGCTCACTCCGGGGCAGCACAACGCGCTGGGGCTGGGGTCCACCCTCTGTCCCCAACTAGGGACACAAGCATGGGCATTTTCTTAACCTCTGGGAGGCTTAATTTCTGTTTCTCTATAGAAACGTGATTATTTTATACCGTTTGTAATGGAGGTAATAGCTTCTACCTCATGAGATTATTAGAATTAAGTCACGTCCGTAAAGAACTCAGCAGACAAAGGTATCCGTGCAGTAAGCAGCTGCTAAATGCTTAATAACATAGCATTAGCTGACAAATTAAAAATATTTAATAACAAAGCTGATCATTTAATAACAGAAAAACGACTCACTTTTTTTATTCATTTATTTATTTATTTTTTAGTTTTTTATTATTAAACCATAGCTGTGTACATTAGTGCAATCAAGGGGTACATTGTGCTGGTTTCATATACAATCTGAAATATTTTCATCAAACTGTTTAACATAGCCTTCATGGCATTTTCTTAGTTATTGTATGAAGACATTTGTATTCTGCATTTAGTAAGTTTCACCTGAACCCTTCCCCCACTTGCCCCTTTCTCCATATTCTTGTGCTATAGTTGGGTTATAGCCTTCATATGA
>CAUYRH010132481.1:0-31864 GCA_963574655.1 Perodicticus potto
ATTATGCAGCCTTAAAGAAAGATGGAGACTTTGCCTCTTTCATGTTTACATAGATGGAGCTTGAACATATTCTTCTTAGCAAAGTATCTCAAGAATGGAAGAAAAAGTAACCAATGTACTCAGCCCTACTATGAAGCTAATTTATAGCTTTCATATGAAGGCTATAACCCAATTATAGCACAAGAATATGGGGAAAGTGGAACAGGTGGGGAGGATGAGTGTAGGGAAGGTAATTGGTGGGATCACATCTACAGTGCATCTTAGAAGGGTACAGATGAAACTTACCAAATGCAGAATACAAATGTCATCACACAATAACTAGGAAAGTGCCATGAAGGCTATGTTAAACAGTTTGATGAAATGTTTCAGATTGTATATGAAGCCAGCACATTGTACCCCATGATTGCACTAATGTACACAGCTATTATTTAATATAAAAAAGAAATAAATAAATAAAACTGCAGACCAACATCCCTTATGAACATTGATGCAAAAATCCTCTATAAAATATTGGCAAAATGAATTTAGTAGTACATCACAAAAAGATAAATCACTTTGACCAAGTGGATTTTATCCCAGGGTTGCAGTGATGGTTCAACATATGTAACTCAATAAACATGATTAACCACATAAACAAAAGCAAAAACAAAGTCATATGATCATCTCAATAGATGTAGAAATAGAATATGATAAAGTCCAACACCCTTTCATAATAAACACCTTCAACAAACTAGACATAGATGAAACATATCTCAAAATTATAAAAGCTATTTATGACAAATCCACAACATTATACTGAATTGGAAAAGTTGAAATCAAGTCCTTTACGAACTAGAACAAGAAAGGGATGCCCACTGTAACCACTCCTATTCAACATAGTATTGTAAGTCCTACCCTAGGCAATCAGGCAAGAGAATGGAAAAAAAATGATATTCAAAAAAAGAAAGAGGAGGCCAAACTATCCCCTTTTGCTGATGATATGATCTTATATGTAGAAAACTCCATCGGCTACATCAAAAAACTGCCAGAATTGACAAATAAATTTCGCAAAGTCTTGTGTTACAAAATTAATGTACACAAATCAGTAGTATTTCTATACAGTAATAACAGCCAACCTGAGAGACAAATGAAAGACTCAATAACATTTGTAAGACCTAAATAAAATACCTAGGAGAATATACATAACCAAGGAGGTAAAAGATCTCTACAAGGAAATCTACAAAAGACCGTGCATTGGTGGCTCGGCATGTGTGGCTTAACGGGCTAAGGCACCAGCCACGTACACCTGAGCTGGTGGGTTCGAATCCAGCCTGGGCCCGCCAAACAACAATAACAAAACAAAAAATGGCCAGGTGTTGTGGCGAGCTCCTGTAGTCCCAGCTACTTGGGAGGCAGAGGCAGGAGACTCGCTTGAGCCCAGGAATTGGAGGTTGCTGTGAGCTATGATGCCACAGCACTCTACCCAGGGCGACAGCTTGAGGCTCTGTCTCAAAAAAAAAAAAGAAAGAAATCATTGGTGACATGAACAAATGGAAAAATATCCTCGCAGATTGGTAGAGTCAACATTATTAAAATGTTGACACAGCCCAAAGTGATTTAAGATTCAATGTAATCCCCATTAAAATATGAATGTCGTATTTCACAGATCTAAAAAAAATAATTAATTCTAAGTTTCATTTGGAATCAAAAACAGCCTGAATTATCAAATATCTTAAGAAAAATAAACTAGAGATATCACATTTATGGACTTCAAATTATACCATGTCTATATTAAACAAAACAGAATGATACTGATATAAAAGTAGAAACAAGCTCAGCTTCCATAGCACAGTGGTTATGGCACCAGCCACATACACTGAGGCTGGCGGGTTCAAAATTGGCCTGAGCCAGCTAAAACAGCAATGATAACTGCAACAAAAAAAAAGCTGAGCATTATGGCAGACACCTGGAGTCCCAGCTACTTGGGAGGCTGAGGCAAGAGAATCGCTTAAACCCAAGAGTTTGAGGTTGCTGTGAGCTGTGATGTCACAACATGCTACAGAGGGTGACATAATGAGATTCTGTCCCAAAAAATAAAAAATAAAAATAAAAATAAAAGTAGAAACAGAGACCAATGGAATAAAATAGAGAACTCAGAAATAAAACCATCTGCCTACAACTAATTGATCTTCAGCAAAGCAGACAACATACACTGAGAAAAGGAAACACAATTCAACAAACAATGCTGAGAAAATTGTATAGCCACATGCAGAAAAATGAGACAGGACCCCTAAGGCACCACCTGTGGCTCAGTGAATAGGGCACTGGCACTTTATACGAAGGGTGGCAGATTCAAACCTGGCCCTGGCCAAACTGCAACAAAAAATAGCTGGGCATTCTGGCAGGCACCTGTGGTCCCAGCTACTCGGGAGGCTGAGGCAAGACAATCACCTTCCAATCCAGCTTCAAGAGCTGGAAGTTGCTGTGAGCTGTGAGGCCACAGCACTCTATCAAGGATGACTCTGTCTCTAAAAAATAAATAAATAAATAAATAAATAATAAAATAAAATTATACAGTACCCCTATCTCTTACCACATGCCAAAATTAATTCAAGATACATAAAAGCCTTGAATGTAAGGCATGAAACCATAAAATTCTAAAAGAAAACATAGGAAAAATTATCTAGATATTAGTCTAGGCAAAGAATTTTTGACTAAGACCCCAAAGGCCAATTCAGCAACAACAAAAATAAATAAATGTGACTTGATTAAACAAAAAATCTTCTGTACTGAAAGGGAAGTACCAACAGAGTAAATAGACAACCTGCAGAATAAGAGAAACTATTCACAAACTATACATCTAATAAAGTGATACTATCCAGAATCTACAAAGAACTCAAACAAATCAGCAAGAGAAAAACAACCCTGACAAAAATTGGGCAAAAAACATGAACAGAAGTTTTTCAAAAGAAAATAGATAACAAGAATATGAAAAAATGTTAGACATCACTAATAATCAGGAAAATGCAAATTAAAACCACAGTGAGATACCACATTACCAGAGATACCACCCTGTCACACCGGCCATTCCTAAAGAGTCAAAAAAAAAAAAAATAGATTTTGGTATGGATACAGAGAAAAAAGAATGCTCATACAACATCGGTGAGACTGCAAATTAGTACAACATCTATGGAAAACAGTACAGAGATTCTTCAAAGACATAAAAGTAGACTTTATTTGAGATGGCAATTCCACTGTTGTGTATCTACCCAAAGGAAAAGAAGTTATTTTATTAAAAAGATACTCTTGAATGTTTATCGTATCACAATTCACAATTACAAAGATGTGGAAACAACATAAGTGCCCATAAACTCTTTGAGTGGATTATATAAAATGATTTATATATGTCATTTAGTATTACTTATCCACAAAAAGGAACGAAATGTCTTTTGTAGTAACCATGATGGAACTGGAAACCATTATCCTAAGTGAAGTACCTAAGGAATGAAACAACAAATACCACATGCGCTCTCTAAGAAGTAGGAGCTAATCATTGGGCACACACAGGCACCAAGGGAAGTACAGGACATTGAAAATCAAGGAGACGAGAGGTTGGGAGGGTGTTGAGAGGTAAAAACTTACCTATCATGTACAATAAACACTCTCCTGGCAATGGACATACTAAAAGCCTCAATTTAAGCATTACACAAGGCATACTGTAACAAAAACACATGTATACTGTTAATATTTTGAAATTTAAAAATTTAATTTAATGATATTTTAATTTCTTATGACAAGGTAGATGACATGTCAAAAATTAAATCTTTAACAAAATATCAATTGCTATATACTGAACTTTGAAGGAAAGTGGAATGTGAAACAGATGCCTTGATCCAAAAAGTATACAATTGACCACAGACTCCTCTCAAAAAAGGCACTGGCACATCGTCCCAGCTACTTGGGAGGCTGAGGCAAGAGAATCACTTACCAAGAGTTTGAGGTTGCTGTGAGCTATAACTCAATGGCACTCTACTGAGGGCAACATAGTGAGACTCTGTCTCAAAAAAAAAGGCCCTGGCACGAAAAGCCTCATCTTATTTTTTCTTACCAAATACAACGAAGTTATGACAATGGAATTCTTATTCACTTACTTTCAGATTTATCTGAATTTTTAGGCTTTTGATATCATCAGATTCTTCTTACTTAAAGATGTATGCATTCACCAACTCCTAAGCCAAACTAATAGAAATTAATTTAAGACTTACCACAGTTGTGGATATGATGACTTTTTGCATTATTAAGCTTAAGCAGAAGCTAGTAAAAATCCAATGTTTTAATTCCCTAATGAAAAGATAACTTATTAGTCTGTGGTTTGCATTATTAAGCAAGTTTGAAAGGTTAAACACTCATATTCTAAATTATAGAATAAAGGTTACTCTCATTCATCTCCTTGTTTCAGAAAGGAAGAGTGTTAAGGAGATAATATAAATAATTTGAGAATTTTTGCTCTTTTAAATTATTTACAATCATTTAATCACCAAAAATTTGAACACCTACTAAGTGCCAGAGCTGGCCCTAACATGAAGGGATTAAAATCAAATGTAAAGTATATGGTTTTTATTCTTAAGCTATTTGGCTGTGTTACATATTACTCTATTTGAAGTTATTTCTTTAAAACAAATCAGTGATATTATTTTAAGGATATATCAAACTTTTATATATTGAGCATCTATATACTCAGAATTATTCTGAAAAAAATCAGGTTATATCTTATCCATTTTTCCTTTTTTGTGTAGTTAATAATGATGTATACTTGAATAATGCTTAAAAAATTGATAGATCTTTTCTTCTTTTTATTTTTTTATCTACTTTTCAATGAGGGAAACCAGTGCACAGAAAGGTAAAATTACCTAATAGAGATACCACAAGGATTTAATAATAAAGAACAAAGTCTCTTGATTCTGAACTCTGTCTTGACTCTCTTGCCTGTGCCCTAACACTACACCACATTGATTTAATAAATGATGTAAGAGTTATGTAACAATGACAAAATTCCTCTGTGATACTTGCCTGCAGGAAATAGCAATTTCAGTTTTTTCTAAATTATATTAATTTGGCTTAATCCATCATACAAGAAAGTAATTAAAAATTATATCTCAGTCATATTTCGGGACCCCTATTCTGGGGTCAAACATGTATTTATTATTATTACTTTAGTAAAACTTGTGAAGTTACTGATATATTGCAAAAAAAGATACAAAAACTTTTTAGGGGATAGTGACAGCTAATTGCTGATGAGTCCCAGTAAACCCCTTACTTTATGTATCTGTGCTCTTGAATAGTCTCCACTCACACTGCCTCTGGCTGGCTGCCTCTGCTTTAACCACTGAAAGGGACAGAAGCAACACTGAGCCTGTTCCAGGACTAAGCTTTAAGAAAGCCTGACAGTTGCACATCTGTACTTTTTAGGAGCCCAAAGTACAATGTAAGAAGTCTAGTAATCTTTCTAGAGTGACTATGTGAAGTGAACTTGTGGAGAGAAATAAAGCGAAAGGGAAGGGAAAGTTAAGGAAAGAGAAAGAA
The DNA here is from genome assembly GCA_963574655.1 of Perodicticus potto. NCBI lineage: Eukaryota > Metazoa > Chordata > Mammalia > Primates > Lorisidae > Perodicticus > Perodicticus potto. Next base: position 5,563 of record CAUYRH010132481.1, read on the forward strand.
AAGAGTCCCAGCTGAGCCCAGCCTTCCAATTGTTCTCCTCAAGCACTAGCATAATAGTGAGGCCACCTTGAACATTCATTCTTTTTCTGGCTGATGCATTATGTATTTCACTTCCAGGATTTTTCACATATTATAGACTCTGAAAATATTCTTTCTCCCATGCTTCACTTAGAAAATTCTTTTGATTTCCACACCTTAGTTTAGGGTGTTTAGTTGAGTGTTTTCTAGGAGGTCTATTTTGACTCTCATTCATTGTTCATCAATCAGCTGCAACTCCATGGAAGTCCCCAAAAGCAAGATCAGCAGAAGAACATTCCAGCTAAGCCCAGACAACCCATATAATTACAATGAATCCACTAACTTTCTATTATATCAACACAAACCCAAAAAAGGAGTTAAAGCAATCTTGGCAATCATAGAAATCACTCCCCAGAGAGGACCTAAGAAATAGAACCACACAGTGAGACTTGGAAAAGGTCAAGCTGGCTCTGTGGTTCTGCTTTAGAACTCCATTCCAGGCCCACTTCTTATGATTGTCCAAGTTATTCTTTGCATGACTTCAGAAAGCACCATTCATTTTTTAATCATTCTAGATTTATTACATGACAATAAAGTATATTAAGGGAGGGGCACCTTACTCTAGTCACAAAGTTCCCATTTGGATTAGAGAGAAGAGTACACAAGTAACATTTTAATCAATGAAAATTTCTACTGGTATTAATTAAATCTTGGGGGGAAAAATGTTCCATGGCCCTATAGTTTTGCATATTTTTTTGTGTGTTCCTTTGTGAGTATTTCAGAGAAAAAATGACAGACAACAAATTAGGTATATCAACTATAGACCATCATAAAACAAATTCTAAACAAATGATATTTTGGAAATCTCAACACAAAGTCAAAGCACACATAGTTCTAAAAGAGCAATATTTCAAACACAATAACTGGCTTTGGTAAAAGAAAAGTAAAAACTACAGTGGTTTGCTATCTTTGTTCTTTAGATAATCCACATTTAATCAAGGGGGAAGGTCTCTTTAATGTAAGTCCATAGCAAGGGCCCAGGAGAAGGGCATCCAACCCCACTATGAGAATCAAAATAGACCTCCTAGAAAACACTCAACTAAACACTCTAAACTAAGATGTGGAAATCAAAAGAATTTTCTAAGTGAAGCGTGGGAGAAAGAATATTTTCAGAGTCTACAATATGTGAAAAATCCTGGAATTGAAATACATAATGCATCAGCCAGCAAAAGAAAGAAACCTCAATTGCTCCCTGTGTCACCCACTAAGAATGAGAGCATGGGATTGAGTTTGCCAGCTGTTCTCACTACTTGAACACCATAGGGACTTTTCTTGTGATTATAATACATATTCACCACTACTCTGTGATGGGCAAAGCCAATTTATTCATTCGTTCAACAAACCTACATTCATATCTGGCATAGACTAAGTTAAAATAGGTGTAGAGCAGATATGATAATCAGTATATTATAGATGTTAAAAGAAGAAGAGGTTATGAACTTGATCAAACATGGCTAAGAAATGGAGAGGGAAGATACAGAGCCTGGGTCTTCTGGTTCCTAATCCATCTCTCTTTCTACCTCATCCCAAATCTTGCAACCATTGGTAGCCAAAAATGCCACTCATGCCTGGTTTTGGTTGATAGCAGTTTAGCAAGATGTTCCACGTAGAGCATAGAGCAGAATGATGAGGTGGCCAGACAAGAGGTGGTGGGACAGCAGCATGAGGAGTGAGGACAGGTCGATCTAAGAGTTTTCACCATCCTGTTTTCCTTACACATATTCACTAGTTGTTTCCTGCTTCTAATTTCCTCAACTGCAATCTTCTCTAAAACAAACAACTAGTTACTTTTTATGCTTCTTACAGCCAAGATCAATCATTCTAAATTTTCAAACTATTCCTAGATTTTCTAAGAGAACCTAGACTTGAAGAATTTAATCCCTTGTCCTTATAATTATTAAAATGTTTCAGAAATTCTAGGCTATCACAATTCAAACTATGTCTCCTAGACTGCCTCTCATTCCCAAAGTTATCCTCAAAAATCTCTTTGCAAGATTTTGTTGTATGTACTATAATTGTACATAAACCACCTAAACAGGGGTTTCCTGTATGCAATGGGCACTTAAAAAAATGCCTGCTGGTTAGATTTTTATATGTCAGTGAGGGCTTCCATAACAAAATTTTGTAGAATTTGTGTCTTCAACAATAGAAATTGATTTTTTCATAGTTCTATGGATTGGAAGTCTAAGATCAGAGAGGCAGCAGGATCGGTGCCTGGTAAGGTCTCTCTTCTTGTTTTACAGAGGACCGCCTTCTCACTGTGTGTTTACTAGCAGAAAGAGAGCCAACAAGCTCTCTGGTATCTCTTCTTATATGGGTACTAATCCCATCATCAGGTCCCCACCCTCATGGCTTCATTTCACCCCAATTACCTCTCAAAGGCCCAATCTCCAAGTACAACTCATTCCAGCATCAATTTGAAAGTCTAACGGCTCATTTAAATATTATCTTACTCAGATACAGATGAGATTTGAAGTATTATTTAGCCTAAGGGAAAATTCCTCCTTAGCTGTGAACCTGTTGTGAAACCATACAAGTTATGTGCTTCCAAATACAATGGTGGCATAGGATAAACGTTTCCATTCCAAAAGGAAAAATAGAAAAGAAAAGGGTGACAGGTCCCAAGCAAGTCCAAACAAGTCTCTTTAGTTGGTTGCTCTGTCCAACAGGCCCACTGGTATCACAGCATCACCCCTTAAATTCTCTACAGCAACTCTACCCATGTGGCTGTCAGTGGTGGCCATAACCTCTAAAAATGAGAAACAATCAGCCTTGCCCCTAGACCTGTGATGGGAATGGCAGCCCTTTGGGGTCATTCCTCCCTTTCCTTGAAAAGTAGTGCACTTTTGCAACTGAATAACTCCATGATCCAGTCATATAAAATCCAAGCAGTCCAACCTCCATTCTACTCTGCCTTCCCTATCTCCTTCAGTTCAAACCGGCAGTGTCTTAGCTAGTTCCATTTCATCTCTATTCCTGACTCCTGCTGAGATGGCTGGTGATATCCATAAAAGTCACCATAATCTCATTGTCAAACGGTTGTTCAGCCGTACCCTCAGTGTTCTCTTCAGAAAACCTTCTCATTTTTTGCAACATGGATATACTCAGAATTTTCCATCTACAATTCCTTCTTCAATTCATCACTTTCTTTCTTCGTATTTTACTAAAAATTGTCAGAAGGAACTTCCTGACAGGAAGTTGCCCCTTCCATATTTTGCTCAGAAATCTCCTCAGCTAAGTATCCAATTTCCTATTTCCTGCCATGACTTAGCAAGAATCATCTTTCCCCCTTTTTCCGAAAACACATTCCTCATTTCTATCTAAGATCTCACTTTAACATTCACCAGAATTGCCCTTAACATTTATATTTTTAGCACCACAAATTCTTCAAGTTTATATGTGTTACCCAGTTCCAGAGTTGCTTCCATATGTTTAAGTATTCATTATATCACCATCCCACTTTTTGCTATCAAAATCTGTATTAGTCAGGGTCCTCCAGAGAAACAGAACCATTAGGAGATATGTGTATAAGTGGTGTGTTTGTCTTGTAATAATGAAATTTATAAGGAATTCACCTATGCAATAATAGAGGCTGAGAAGTCCCAAGATCTGCAGTCAATACGCTGGAAATGTAGGAGAGCTGCTGGTGAGTTCCATCCAAAAGGCAGCAGCCTTAAGACCTGGTAAAAGCCAACATTTCAGTGCCTTTGAAGGCAAAAGCAAACAAACAAACAAAAATATGTTCTAGCTCAAAACACTCAGGCAGGAGGAATTCCCTCTTATGTAGCCTTTTTATTCTATTCAAGTTTTCAAAGAGAATTTCACCCATAATGAGGAGGGCAATCTGCTGTGCTCATTGTATAGATTTAAATGTTACTCTCACCCAGAAATACCCTCATAGACAACCAAGAATAACATTTACCCAAATGTCTGGGCACGTTGTGTCTCGATCAAGTTGACACACAAAATTAACCATCACAATTTCAAAATCAATTACATGTTGAATTTTAAATCCCATATTTCTTAAGTTTACAATTTCTCTCTCCCTTTATTCTGCTATTAAACTTTCTAACAAACTACCATTCTGGTGATTCTTTTCTTCCCTGGCTACCACCCTGCCTGCCTTTCTCCCAGCCTCAGCTTCCTTCTAACTCTAGTTGATTTTTTATTTCTCTCTCTCTCCCCTACTCCCCTTTTCTCCCCCTTCCCTCTCTCGCTCCTTCCCTCTTTATTGGCGACCTCAATACTCTATTTCTCCAAAGAATTAGTTTCCAAGGATCCTTCCATCAACTATTATCTTCCTAGGGAGATGTTAAGCTATACCCAAGGCTATTGAATTCCATTTCTGTAAGCAATGGTCCCAGAAAAGTCATTAAACCAGCAGTGCCAAGTGACCAGTAATGATGAGCTAGAGATTTTAGCCTGTGTAAAACCACAGGGTGTTCTCACAGCGCTATCTGCTCACCTTCTTTTTGAGAACAAGTAATGCATGCCTCCTAGTCTCTTCCCTCCCATAATGGGATTTCTAGCCTATGTTCTCAAACTCAGTGCTACAGTACTTGCAAAGCTGTAAAGGTGCCAGAATCATATATTCACAGGTGCCAGTACCCAGGAGAAATTACCAGTGCTGCTGATCAGAGAGTTTGTTTTCTCTTGTGTTACAAAGGGAAACACTCTGTTACTGCCACACCTCTGATAATGGCCACCTCACTGCTGGGGACGTACACAGAACAGGGCTGGGGTAAGAAACAAGCAAGACTGTGATGCAGGAAATGAGTCCCAGCAAGATCTAAATCACAAGTATAAAAACATGCATTTTCATGAACAAAGGTCCAATACTCCTTTCGTGGTAATTACTGCTACCAATAAATACATAATAAGCCTAAATTCCTTTCAGTTCGAATTCTCTATCTTATTCCCCTTTTTAATAGAAAAATAGAACCTGAATCAACTCTGGGATTAAAATTGTCAATTGCTCATCCCATCTGTGCAAAATGAGACAACAGGCAATGGGGTGGAGGGGGAAATGAAGGCCTAGACATTAAGACTAAAATGATAAACTGACCATGAAGTTATTTAATATAAATACAAGGCAGGCTGTTGGCAGAGAGATGCTAGGTGATTTAGTTAAATCATGGTAGTCACTTTTAATGAATTCAACTTTTAGCTTCCCCCCTCCCCTGATGAAAAAGGTATAATAGGAATTATTTACTAGTTTACAGGCACCATGCTCTGGGAAGCTCCAATTCACCTATAACTTCAGAAAGTTGCAAATGAGCTCTGAAGCAGTGCTTGGCCAGCTGGATTTGACTTTATCTTTTCTTTGGGAGTGCCACTTCATCAGATGGGTCTCCTGGGGCAATGACCTGAGGAAGACATCAGATAGAATCAAAAACACATTCAAATCAAAAGTTGTTAAAATGAAACTAAATTGATAAACCCCCCAAAAAGAAGGGCAATAATTTTTTTATTTTGTCATGTAAAGGGTGGGAGGCATTTTTATAAAATGCCTTAAAGATAAATTGGGCTGCTCACTTGCCAAAATTCATGCTTATTATGCTCATTTGCTGTGTCCTGTATAAATATTTAATTACTATGGGAAAGGAACTCTTGTTTAACCTACCATCCTTTTCTTATCAGTAGGTAATGTGCAACAGCTTGATTTTCTTTTCCCTGAACACATTAGTTTAAAAAACACTTCCAAGATAATTTTCTGTCAACAGAGGAATAATCCACAACTAAATCATTGTTTTATATCTTTCTTATCAATGAGAACCACATAATATGGTAGAACCAGCATGTTGGAGCTCCTTCAAAGTTAAATAGGAGTTAATTTTTCTCTGCACCAATCATAATCCAATTGGTCACTGCCAAGGTAAGTTTTCTACTAATGAAAAAAACAGTACAGCTTCTGACTCGTTCAGCTGTTTTTAAACGTTATTGACCCCAAAACATGCCTTATTTCTTGAAACAGTTTTCACAAGTTAATAGAAAACACTCCTGGTATCACGCAAAGGTAATTTCCAGTCAGTATGCTTCATGCCCCACTAATTAACCTATTTGTAAGAAGAAGAAGGAGGGAGTCCCAACACCTCTTTTCATTAGATTTTTAACCCCTCAGTGAGACCAGCACAGGCCCCAGGCTCTGAGCAGGGCACCCAGCCAGCTGCATAGAGGACTCCTAGCTAGCTTCCTCCTTGGTCTGTATATCTTGTAGCTTTGGCAGATGAGCACCGTGGCCTCCCACTGCAATGAGTGCAGGCCCACAGGTATACACAACACCTGGCACTGGCAGGCAGAAGGGCGGAAAGCCAGCAGATAATCTCTGGCTTGTAAGGTTGGCAGAAAAATGGCAGGAAATGAGCAAAGCAATACTGATTGAGGGAAAAAGCATGTACGCAGTTATCCTTCAGAGGCCGTAACACTACAGTGTGCTTGTCACACTTGCAGGTGAACATGGGAACAGGAAAACTACAAAGTCTTAATATATTTTCAATTGTTCCTGAGAACTCTGTGTCCCCAGCACGCTAATTCATGGTCCAACTAATTCTTTACCGCTGACCCCAACAGCACGCAGTCAATTTCAACATACAGATCATTTCCTTCCCAGCTAAAGTCTTAATGATTTGGCCACCTCTTCCTTCATCAGTGGGAAGAGCCAGCTCCAGACAAAAATAAAGGAAACTACCTTCTCCTACACCACAATTGTCTCTGTCTCGATCAGACCAGAATATCTGATCCTACTTTTTTGTAGAAAATTTCTCACAGTCACAAGTGGTAGAGTCACTATTGGTGGTGTCAAGGCTACTGCTATTGCTTTGCCTCCCCGGGACCCAGTCCCTTGCCTGGTGTGTGACCTTAGACTTGTATTCATTCACAGAGAAGCAGGCCTCTTAAGCAGATAGAAGAGCCAATTCTGTGCCTTTGAGACAACTTCTCTCAAAACAGTGAGATTGTGTGTGTGTTCAGCTTGCACACCAAGCTGAAACTGAAACTCGGCTCTGTCACACAAGGGCTGCATGACCTTCAGCAACGTTTCTGAGGTTCAGTTTGCTTGCTTGCAAAATGAAGAGATAGTATTATAAGGATTAAATGTCAGCTATTATCATAGTCTTCATCTAAATATGCAGACAATCATATTTTAACGTAGAGTAGTAAATGTAATGTGAATGACAAAATGGCTAACCCTTAAGAGTAACATTTATTCATATAATTATATAGCACTCTGTCCTTCAATATCATAACCAAAATTGAAGTGAAGCCTCCTTTGAGAATTAAAACATGTGTCTGTCTCATCTGTAGCCATTTTCAGTTATGCATTTTTATTTTTCAAAATCTGTGTTCACGATCTTAACTTTGTTGGCAATTTCAGATTTGCCAGCAAAATCCCTTAGTAACTGCTATGTACAGTTGTACAGGTTCTACACTGACAGATTTAGAAAATGTCATTCAGGTAGACCATAAGGGCATGTCTAAAAATACCACATGTCAGCTCAGCGCCTGTAGCTCAAGCAGCTAAGGGACCAGCCACATACACCGGAGCTGACGGGTTAGAATCCAGCCCGGCCACCAAATAACAATGACAACTATAACCAAAACATAGCCAGGCATTGTGCCAGGCACCTGTAGTCCCAGCTACTTGGGAGGCTGAGGCAATAGGATTGCTTAAGTGCAAGAATTTAAGGTTGCTGTGAGCTGTGTTGCCACAGCGGGGCTATCCAGGGTGACAGCTTGAGAATCTGTCTCAAAAAAAAAAAAAAAAAAAAATTAAAAATATAAAAATAAAAATACTACATGTCTAAAAATATTAATGTTTGTGCCCTGCTGGAAAATAAACCTGCTCTTCATGAGAGCTACCACACACTGGTAGTACTGGGTACTTAACACTCACAGAATTAGCATCTGTGTGATATGTGTCTTGGTTAGACTGACCTCTCTTCACTATGAAGATTTTGATTTATTCAAGAATACAGGCCTGGGCGGCACCTCTAGCTCATTGAGTAGGGTGCCGGCCCCATATACGAAAGGTGGCGGGTTCAAACCCAGCCTCGGCCGAACTGCAAAACAGAAAAATACCCAGGCGTTGTGGCAGGCGCATGTAGTCCCAGCTCCTCGGGAGGCTGAGGCAAGAGAATCACCTAAGCCCAGGAGATGGAGGTTGCTGTGAGCTGTGTGACGCCACAGGACTCTACCAATGGTGATAAATTGAGAATCTGTCTCTATGAAAAAAAAAAAAGAAGAATACAGGACTGATTGATTTTGAATGAACTAAATGTTTGTTACCATAATGTAACCATAAATATAATTATTTTTACACTGCTAAAAAAAAAAAAAAAGATGAAAAGAAAGATGCCTGGACTTTATTATGATTTTTGAGAAACATTTGTTCTGTTGGATATTCTATTGTTGAATGACCAACAAATAGTTAAAAGCAATTTTTAAATTCCATCCTTGCCTTCTAAATTATACATATCATTATTCAAAGCTCGGTTAGCAGGCCAGGCACAGTGGTACATGCCTGTAAACCCAGCATTCTGGGAAGCTAAGGCAGGTGGATCACTTGAGCTGAGGAGTTAGAACAGCCTGACACACCCACCACCCACCTACCCCTGCTCTACTAAAAACAGAAAACTTAGCCGGGCACTGTGGCAAGCACCTGTACTCCCAGCTACTTGGGAGGCTCAGGCAAGAGGATGGCTTGAGCTCAGGAGTTTAAGGTTGCTGTGAGCTATGGAGTTTGAAGTTGCTGTGAGCTAAGATGCCAAGGCACTCTAGCCTGGGGCTACAGAGTGAGACTCTGTCTCCAAAAAAAAAACAAACCACACAAAGCTCAGTTAGCCTGAAAGAAATATTTTCCACAAGGTAATTTTATACGACTATTCTTACAAAGTTATTTTCAAATATAGCACATTTCACTAATCATAAAATATTACATACTCATTACACACAGTTTTGGAGGGAAAAGTGAGCCTAGAGAAAAAGAGACCATTAAAATCTCACTACTATTATCACCCAGAGATAATCTCTGTAAACTCTGTGAACATTTATTTTATGGTATTTATTCCCAGATTTATGAAAATGATATATTATATATGTAATTTTTCCTACAAATTCAGAATTGTCCCAGTACACATGTTTTTAATTTTGGCAATATCATTAACAGCCTACAAAATACCTCTAAAACATATTTTTAAATGAATTTATGTTAATATATCATTAGATATTTGGTTAGCTTTTAATTTTTATCTATTATACATAACATTGTAATAGATGTAGTTTACATAAGTCTTTTATTGTGCATTTGATGATTTTTAGAGGCCAGATCTCTAGAATTTTCAAGGAGCCTGTTAAGAACTTTGTCACACATTGCCAATTTCCCTCCATCAAATCCATACTAATATACATCCCCACCAGAAAAAATCATTAATTCTTCTCACATCCTTGCCAATACAACGTTTTCTAAATATTTCTGTCATTCTGTTGGTATTTACTATGTACCTACAATTGCCAGATTCTCGGCTGTGACCTCAGTAAATATGGCCTAGTACAAGAAAAAAAATCATAAATGAGTGAAAGAATTGATAAATAAACAAGAGAATAAACATAAAGTATGATGTTCAAATGAGCATATAAAATAAGTCTAGGAAAAGAAGGCAACTTCCTAAGGAGGAAGAAGACCTGAGTTAGATCAAGCAGTAGTACCGCCCAGCTCAAAAGCTCTTCATTAAAAAATTCCTTTGAGATAAGACATACTTCTGGCTTTAAATGTCATTCCACAGATGAAGAGCAGGCATACCACTTGAAAAAACTGGCCAACCTTTGGAAGCCAAACAGAACTTTAATCAACACTTTGTGATGGCCAGGGAAAAGAATCTTAGCAATCTAGGGCTAGATCCAAATTTTGCGGTGAGCATGTGCATGGCAAATTCAAGTATGACCCAGAGGAGCACTTTCTGCTTTTCAGAGGCAGCCTTTTCTTTATTTCAGAATATTAAGGGTACACAAAATATTAAGGGGATAGCCGTGTTTTGTTACATGGATATCTTTTACAATGCTTTAGTCGAGGCATTTAGTGTGCCTGTGACCTGAATACTGTTCATTGTACCAAATAGGTAAATTTTTATCCCCTTCTGCCTTCCCCTTCTTGATTTCCAATGTCCATTAAATTTCTTTGTGCCTGTGTGCACCAATCATTTAGCTCCCAATTATTAGGGAGCATGTGCCATGTTTGTTTTTCCAATCCTGAGACAATTTGCTTAGGATAATGGTCTCCAGTTCCAACCAAGTTGCTCCAAAAGACATCATTTTATTCCACTTTATTGCGGAGTAGTACTCCATAGTGGGTGTGTGTATTATGTATACATTTTTTAAATTCACTCAAGAACTGATGGGCACTTAGGTTGATTCCACATCTTTGCCATTGTGAATTGTGCTGCAATTAACATTAGAGTGCAGATTTCTTTTTGATACCACTTAAAATGATATCTTTTCCTTTCAGTAGATAGCCAATAGTTGAATTGCTGGGATGGATAGCAGTTCCACATTTTTGTCTTTGAGGACTCTCCATACTGTTTTCCACAGAGCTTATGCTAATTTGCAGTCCCACCAACAGTGCATAAGCATCCCTTTCTCCCTGCATCCACATCAGCTTCTCTTCCTTTTTAGCTTTTTAGTAATTGCCAAAATTGGTATCTCATTGTGGTTTTAATTTGCATTTCCCTGAGTATTAGCATTTTTTCATATGCTGTTGGACTTTTGTCTATCTACTTTCGAAAAACTTCTGTTCATATCTTTTGCCCAATTTTTAATGAGGCTGTTTTTTGTTTTCCTATTGCTGATTTGTTTGATTTCTTTTAGATTTTGGATATTAGCCCTTTATTGAATATGTAGTTTGTGAATATTTTCTCTCTTTTCATAGGTTGTCTATTCTATTGGTTATTTCCTTGACTATGTAGGGGCTTTTTAATTTGATTAAGTCAATTTATTTATTTTTTGTTGCTGTACTTGCCACTGGGTTCTTAATCATAAATTCTTTGCCTAGGCCAATGTCTAGAAAAGTTTTTTCTGTTTTCTATTAGAATTGTTATGGTTTCATGCCTTACTTTTAAGGTTTTTATCCATCTTGAATTAAATTTTGAATATGACAAAAAATAGAGATCGTATTTCATTTTTCTACATGTGGTTATACAGTTTTCCCAGCACCATTTATTGAATAGGGAGTCCTTTCCCCAGTGTATGTTGTTGCCTGCTTTGTCAAAGATCATTTCATTGTAGGCAGATGGTTTTATTTTGGGGTTCTCTATTCTGTTCCATTGGTCTGTGTCTCTACTTTTATACAATTACCATGCTGTTTTGGTTACTATAGGCTTGTAGTATAATTTGAAGTCTGGTAATGTGATGCAGAGGCAGACTTTAAATTAGGTACACAGTGCAACCATTTTTTTAAGGCTTCTCAACTCAGGACAAACATATTTAACTTGGAAAAACTGCTGATATATTATTGGCTAAAATTTCAATGCATAGAAATTTAACTAAAAAATTTTGGTGTAAGTCAAGAAAAAGCATGAAACTAGAATCAGCAATCCTCTCAACTATAGAGCAGTAAATGTGGCCAAAGACATTCCAATAAAACATGGATCAAAAATAAATTGAGTAAAAAGGAATTCAGAGCACTGCCAGATCCAAAATTAAGCTCGCATGTCTTCTCCTTTTGCAGCCAATTTACCTTATCACAGTCCTTTGGTCAATTATTTGCCATGAATTTTACTTCCAGGATTATGGTTGCTCTTTTAATATGTCCTCAGTTATATACACGTGTATGCATTATATACCTACGCGTGTGAGTACATATACATGCACATATCTACACATACGTGTGTGTGTGTGTTTACCCCAAGGAAAAAATATTGAACCCAAGACAGTGCATGCCTGGCACTTTCTGAGATTCCTCCTGATATCCAAAAATATTTGTCTGTGTGAATAATCCTGCTTTGGGGTATTACTCGAGTAACAAATAATAAAATCTAGATGTTAAAAGGTATTTCATGAGACTGTAGGATGATACATCTTTAAGTTTCAACACAAAATCAGCAGCTCTGAGAAGACAATACAGATTTGGATTTGAATTCCTACTCAATGATTAAAATCTGTGTGATTTGACAAATCACTGAAAGTTTTTTAAGCCTATAAAATATGTATTATTAAAATAATACTTAGCCTCTAGAGTTAGTATGAAAATTAAAAGAGATATGCATGTAAAAATTCTTAGCATGGAGTGCAATGCTATCAGTAGTAGTAAAATTAATTGTTGTTATCCTCATGATTACTTAAGTATTATGCTTACAGAACAATTTCTAGAACTCTTATATTTCATAGCAACTTTCTGTTGAAATATCCAGAGAATTACAAACATCCAAAACTTGAGAAATATAATTCTATCCTCATGCACAGTTAGTTTCTAATATTATATGATGTTCTAAGCCTACCTAATATTTCCTAATCCAGTTCTTCAATGTATTACCTCAATAAGATTCATGAAATGCAAGCAAGAATATACAGACTTATAACCTGTAGAAATAAGTGTTTTTCAAATTTATTATTTGGGAAGAATGATTAGTTATAATAAATGGTTTTAGTAAAAAAGAAAAAGAAAATAAAGTGTCAAAAATCCCCAGAAACCAGGCCATGTCTGAGAGAAGGTAACCATCTGTTCAGACCCATATTGGCACTGCCCTCCCTCCTAGCCAGTGTATAGGAAGGACAGCTTGTTGTGGAAGGATGGAACCTGTGGCTACAGAGCCTCTCCCATGATAGCTGTCTCAGGTAGACTACATTCATAGCTGGGGGAGACAGAGAGCAATCTGTTTTCATTGTAAAGACGGTCCTGCCTGGTTCTCCCCTGAAGTGTTCTATAATGTGAAGTGCAGCAAAAGTTCTGAGGTTTTAGGTCACTGAAATGAGTGATGGCCCAAGCAATTCTTGGATGTAGCACCAAATTACTTGTGGGATCAAAGTTTACAAAAGGCCTTGTCTGAAGATTGTCCAAAAAGGCATAACTATCTCAGCCACCTGAGAAGATGCAAGATTCCTAAGGAAACCACACGGTGAATTTTGTCTCAATAGTGTTTCAAGTAATTATCAAGACATGGTATTTATTGGGAGAATAACTGAAATTCTAGGACCAAAGCTCTACTACATCATTCTTCACTCTGTTTTTCCTTCTAGATTCTCAACCCACACAGATAGGAGAAGCCCAGAAAGATACAAAGAGTGACACGCTGTTTCATTGCAGTATCCTATGCTCTGAGGAAGTTTGAAAACCTGAGTCCTTATTAAAAGTATGAACTGCACTTCCTTTAGAGAAACACAGTTCCACCTGGGAAAATTTTATTTATAAGTCTATCTTGGCAAATGAATTTAATTTAGAGCAATGCTTTTGTTTACTATTCTCTTGGACAAACAGATTGTTGGCGTGCCTTAGCATCCTGGAATAGTAACCTTCATTATTTTCTCCATTTTTATCCACAGATTTTGACATCTTCCTATCAGTAGCCTTATCCATATAATTCACCAACGCTTCAGTTCCAACATAAACTCCTTGAACACACCTCACTTGTGAAGTGTCCTTACTGGCTTTCTTCTCTCTTCCTTCAAGTTAACTTCCTGCTGGTAAACCAAGTTTCTCTTTTTTTCTTTTTCATAACCATTAATCTTCACTGAAAAGCTGTTCAAATGCCTTCCAACAGCTTCAGGGGCACAGCTTCCCGCTGGTGCTCATAACTCTCATAAATATTATTAAGATTGTGTTGTACATCAGAGAGAGAATTTTAACCCTGGAGAAAATGAAAGAAACAACAGCAGTCTGGTTCTGAGTGAATATAAGTTGTGCAACTGAACACAGGAGACAATGCATGCAGGAAATTAGTTAGCAATTGAAAGGGTAAATAGGTGTTCCACACAGGCTCTGCTTCCAGGGAGCAATAAGAATGTCACACTTTATTGTGTGTTATTGTTACTTATTATTACATCTTATCTCCTCTAGTAAATGGTAAACTTCTTGCAAGCAGCAGCTTTGTATTATTCATGAAGTGCTTGTCAGGCATTCAGAAGATATTTGTGGAATAAATGAATGCATGAGTGGGTAGAAGGGTGGATGAATGACTACTTTGTGAAATAAAGCTTATGTTATTAACATGTCAAAAAAGGGGGTCTTTGGTAAGAATATACTCCCTAATATTCCATGAACAAAATATTCCATGTCTAAAGAATTGTCATATTATTTGTATGTGTGCATATGTGTATTTATCCCTCAAAGCCACCCACATAATTTTCAAGGTTGACTATTTTATAAATTAAAAAATATCACTTTATTTTTTTTTTTAAATCTTAATGTTAGTTGTCTGGGCATGCACTGGAGCCTTAGGAGCATTTCCTACAGAAATATTGCCTCTAGAAATTATTGAGGGAAGATTATGACAGGGAAAAAGAAGCATTTCTTACAAATTGGGTCAAAAAGAAGCTATAATGTACTCTTTAAAAATTATACTTATATTAATGTTCAGAACACTTACCTAAGAGCTAGAAGAAGATTAGATCTTTTGTATTAGAGAGACTACAAATGTGGGGTTGTAGAATTAGGTTTACCACATTGGAGTATTCTGTTGAGGATCATATTCTGACAAAGAGTGTCAGAGCATTTCTTCTGTTTTAGTATCTCAATTTTACTTCTGGCAAGCCAGACAAGAGAGTTTGCTAGTCTTTGATGGTTCTCTGTAAACTTACATAGTGATAAACAACTCAGAGCATTTCTTAAAACCCTATGCAAATCCCAGCTTCTTCCCTAGACAGTGTAATTATTTGACAGGGAATTTAAAACAACTTTGATTATTACATTGTTAAAAGTTCTAATTGAGAGGTAAAAGACATCCAAGATTAGAAAGATAACTTCATCAGAGAGATGATAGCCACCAATAAAACAGTAATTAAGATAAAGAATGCCGTCAACATCTCATTAGTAGACTCAATACAACTGAGGAAAGAAAGAATAGGTAGAATTTTAAAAAGACAGTAGCAATTACCCAAAGTGATATCCAGCAAGGAAAGAGAATTAGAAATGTAAAAAGAATAGAACATCCAATAGTGGAAGGACACCATTCTGGAAGACAAGAAAAAGGCAAAAAATATATTTGAAGAAATAATGGCTGAGAGTTTTCCAAAATTAATGACAGCCATGAAACAACAGCTCTAAGAAACTCATAGAACAGCAACAATGATAAATTATTTTTAAAATTATACATATTATATTCAACTACTAAAAACAAATACAATGAGAAATTTTTAAAGGACAATGACATAGGACCAGGCACAGTGGCTCACACCTGTAATCCTAGCACTCCAGGAGGCCAAGTCAGGTGGATTGCCTAAGCTCATGGGTTCAAGACCAACCTGAGCAAGAGTGAGACCCTGTCTCTAAAAATAGCCAAGCATTGTGGCAGGTGCCTGTAATCCCAGCTACTGGGAGGCTAAGGCAAGAGAATCACTGGAGCACAAGAGTTTGAGGTTGCTGTGAGCTGTGATGCTACGGCACTCTACCGAGGGCAACAAAGTAAAATTCTGTCTCATAAAGAAAAAAATGACATATAAAAGAAAGATTACATAGGCTCGGCACCCGTAGCTCAGTGGTTACGTTACCAGCCACATACACCAAGGCTGGTGGGTTCAAACTCAGCCTGGGCCTGCTAAACAATGACAACTACAGCAAAAAGAAAAAAAAAATGGCCAAGTATTATGGCAGGTGCCTGTAGTCCCAGCTACTTGGGAGGCTGAGGCAAAGAAAACCACTTAAGCCCAGGAGTCTGAGATTTCTATGAGCTGTGACACCACAGCACTCTACCAAGGGCAACATAATGAAACTCTGTCTCAAAAAAAAGAAAGATTACATATACAGGAGTAAAGAATTGTAATAAAGTTCTTGTTAGAAACATTCACGGCAGAAGACAATGCCATTAAAGTAGTGAAAAGAAAAAGCTGTCAACCCAGAATTCTATATCCAGCAAAAATATTTTCCAAAAATGGAGAAAAAGTAAAGACCTTTAAAATAAGAACTGAGAAAATTTATTTCCAACAGACCTGCACTAGAGATGTTAAAGTTCTCCTTGTATGCTGTTGGTAGAAATGTAAGTTTATATAGCCATTATAGAAAACTGTATGGGATTCCTGAAAAAACTAAAAATAGAATTACCATATTATGAAGCAAGCTCACTTCTGGGTATTTACCCAAAAACTTTTAAATCAGTTTTTCAAAGAGATGTCTGTACTCTCATATTTATGTTGTAGCACTAGTCACAGTAGCTAAGATATGGAATCAACTTAAATGTCAACCAATAGGTGAATGAATAAAGAAAATCTGGTATGTATACACAATGAGGTATTATCCCATTCTTAGAAAAAAGGAAATTCTGTTATTTGTGACAATGTCTTTTCTATTTTTAATTGTTTTTAAAACAAAAGTGGGGTAATACATTGTTTTTTTATAGCACATGAAAAAATAAAAGATCTGACAATTGCACAAAGGAGGGGAAGGAGGAATTAAAACTATACAGTTGTAATGTTCTTATGCTACACATAGACCAACTCCAGAAGCACATGAAATTAACATACTAGTTAGAAATAATACTTAGCTTTTCATGAGGTCAGGATCCTTATATAGAACTGGTGTTATTATAAATGCAATATATTGCTGAAACAAATAGGATGTAATAAAGGTGCCAAGCTTTCACTACAAGAGACTTGGGAAGATTACATAGGAGATTATAGTCATAATCATCAATTATGACTGATTACATAAGTCACCTCTCTGTATTGGGCAAAGAGACAAGTTTACTATGACATAAACATAATGGGTTGCTTATTTCCAGAAATAGCAAAAGCTAGAAAACTATGGCAACCAATGTAGTCAGAGATATGTGAAAGGGAATTATACTCTTGGCAAAATGAACTGAAAAATAAAAAGGTGGAAAAGTCCTAAAACACTAACAATTTGAGACAATTTAACTTTTCCTTTTTGATTCCAGTGGAGGAGTATTTGTTGCTTCCACTACAACTCCTATTTTAAACTTGTAAGCTCAGTGGCAGAGGCCCAGTCAAAAAGCCTACAGAATATTTTGCAGTGAAGACAGTGATAATGATAGCACATCTAGAACCTCCACGGGACTCAGTGTGCACCGTATGTCTTAAGCCACACTCTTTCCCAATTAAAGGCATCACTTAAGAGCTAGGAACTCCATTAAGCCATGAGAAAAATGACTACATCGCTTCACTTATTGGCAAAAACTTAGCTACTAAAGCCAAGTTTGTGGATGGTGAAATTGCTGCTTTGTTTTGGTTCTAGCTGTGGGAAGAGGCAACAAGAAAAGGGGGAGAGAAGGGGAAAGGATTGGTGTGCTCCCACTTACTGGGCACAATGTAAGGTTATGTGGCATACCTCTTGGGTGGAGGACAAAACTACACAAGGGACTTTACCTAACAAAGGCAAACATTGTAACCTAGTTGTTTGTACCCTCACACTACCCTGAAATTAAAAAAAAAAAATTGCTTCTTTGCTGTTGATGTATTGATTTTAGTTGTTACAAACTAATTCATGCTTAATAAACCAGAGCCACCTGCATCTGCAAGGTGTCTCAAAAGTCACCCATATAGTAGTCATCCATAAGGAAAATGGAAAATTGTAGCTAAAGGTTTGAACAAAACGTTCATTATGAAATTTTGTAAAATATTTACAAAATAGTCTCTACAAGTTGGCCACCTCTTTGTAAAATTTTGTATATTCAAGTAACCCTCAAGAAGGCAAGAAAAAAGAAAGGTAAATGAAAAACAAAGGGAACAAACATAAGGTGAATGATTAAATGGCAGGCTTAAACATAAATATAAAAAAAAATTACCTTAAATATAAGTGATCTAAATACACCAACTAAAATACAAGGATTGGCAAAATGGATAAAAACAAAAATGATCCGATTCTATGCTCTCTGGTATTGTTTGCATGTTTATGTCCTCTCCAAAATTCATGTTGAAACTTAATCTTCATTGTAATGGTGTAAGGACTCAAGGGAACCAGCTAGTGTCTTCATGCCCTTCTGCTACTTCTCCACCTGAGGGTGCAGCATTCAAGGTGCCATGTTGGAAGCAGAGACTATGCCTTTACCAGACAATGAACCTTCTGGCACCATGATGTTGGACTTCTCAGTCCTCAAAACAGTGAAAAATTTCTGTTGTTTATAAAATTACCTAGTCTCAGATATTTTGTTATAGCAGCACACACAGTGTAGGACATTGTCTTTTGAAAAAAAAAAAATCACTGAAGGCTGGACATAGTGGCTTACACCTTTAATCTCAGGGTTTTAGGAGGCTAAGGTGGGAGGGTCAATTGAGGCCAGGAATTTAAGATCAACCTGGACAATAGGCCAAGACAGCCAAGATCCTCTCTCTATAGAAACCAAAAATAAAAAAAATAGCTGGCAATGCTGGAGTGCCCCTGTAGTCCAAGCTGCTTCAGAGGCTGAGGTAGGAGGGTCACTTAGAGCACAGGAGTGCAGTAAGCTGTGGTTGTACCACTGCCATCCACCCTAGATGACACAGCAAGACCCTGTCTCTAAATATATGTATATACAAAGGATGCCAAAAAAAAAGTTGTATGAACATCTTAAGAAGGAAAAAACGGTGTTAAAATTTTAATACTCAAGTCACATTGGACTTCTGCAATTAGAAGAGGAGCTCAATGTGACTTATACTCATCTTTTGTTTCAGTACATATTGAATCTTACAATTTTATCATGTATGTGATAAAATGGACTTCAGAACAAAGAAAATTGCTAGAGACAAAGAAGCACACTACACAACATCAGAAGAATCAGTCCTTCAAAGGGAAATAGCAATCCTCAATTTGTATGGACCAAATGACAGAGTTGCAAAATAAGTGAAGCAAGAACTAATAGAACTCAAAGGAGAAGTGAACATATCCACAATACAGTTGGAGATTCCGTACAGAGCTATTAATCAGTCAGCAAGGACCACAGATGAACTTAACTGCACCATCAATTAACAGGATCTACTTGATATTTACAGAACCACACACCAACATCAGAAATTATGTTTTTAAAGTAAACAAGGCTATAGACATGAACCAAAAAATCTGCAACATCCACTATACTTTCTTTATTCTACATTTCTCAGATATAAAAAGTAATGAACCCAGGCTGATTGTGACCAAAGGGAAAAAATACAATAGAGTGATATATAAAGATAAACTTGATCATGTCAGACACACTCCTGTCCAGCTTGACTCACATTGCTATTGTGGGCATGAAAGATCCACTGAAAAGAATAAATGGTCTTTCAAGTTCTACAGCAGCAAAGAGAGAAGGAGGCAGTCAATATACTAATACTGATCAGAATCTGATCAACAGGACAGACTACCATCCTACACATCTGGGCTGGAGTCCCATCCAGAAATTTACTGGCTACCTCTGAGATTCTTAACTCCTATGCCTCCTTTCTCTCATCTGTACGGTGGGGTAGGAATAGCAGCGACCTTATACACACTGTTTATTTCTTTCACAGCTTGCATAGTCCGTCACATTGCCTTCTTTCTAGATTTCTGTTCTTTTCTTCCTTCTGCAGACTAGAAAGAACAAAATGAGAAGAGACTTTGCCACACATATGAAAAAGTCTCAGTTTTTTTACTACGTATATTTCATTAGGAAAAAAAGAATATGGTAATAAAAGATTGACAAGGACCAGTTAAAAAAAGAATATGGTAATAAAAGATTGACAAGGACCAGGCAATTCACCAAAAAAAGACTATTAAATGGGCCAATAAAAGTATGAAAACCTCAATTTTATTTAAATAATGAAAACACAAATGTACAAAACTATTCACCCTAATTAGTGACCAAATAAATGAAAATTTAAACTGTATCTTTTTAGCTAGAAAACTGGAAAAAATAAAGTGACACTAATATTATCAAGAATGTAACATAATTTGCATTTTCTTATACTACTGATAGCACCAATTGTCATAAACTTTCTACAAAAATTTGGAAATACCTGTTACAAATGCTCAAAGTGGTAATCCACATAAGTATGTATATAAAAGATATTTATCAAGTTTTAGCTATAATAGTGAAAAACTAGAAACCTGAATTTACCACAAAGGGAGTGATGTGAAATAAGCTGTAATATGTGCATAGTAAATCATGTTTTCTAAAATTATTTAATAATAAATGGTAAGAAAAAAACCAATAAACAAATCATGGATTTGGTATGTGTGTTTAAAAATACATATTATATGTAATACAAAGTACAATCAGCAAAAAGAAAAGTACATATAGAAGAAAAAAGACCGGGAAAAAAACATCAAAACCTGAGTAGTGAGTTACTTTTGGGAGGTGAGGTTTTGTGTGTGTGTGTTTTTCTTTATGCTTTTATGACTTTTCTAGTTTTCTGATTTTGAGAGGCCCTGGTCTGTTTACCTCTCGGTATTTTCTGTGGAACATGGGCTCCTCGTGGAGGGGCTGCATTTTCTGCACAGGGATGCCCTCAGAAAGAGCATAATGATGAAAGGCAATAGAAGCTCCCAAACGTTAACTCTAAAATAAAGTACAGTTGACCCTCGAACAAAATGGGTTTGAACTGCACAGGTCCACTTGTATGTAGATTTTTTTTTTTTTGAGACAGTCTCACTATTTCACCCTCAGTAGAGTGCTGTGTCATCACAGCTCACAGCAACCTCAAACTCTTGGGCTTAAGGATTCTCTTGTCTCAGGCTCCCAGTATCTGGGACTATAGGCGGTTGGCACAACGTACAGCTATTTTTTTGTTATTGTTGTCATTGATGTTTAGCAGGCCCAGGCCAGGGTCAAACCCACCAGCCCCTGTGCATGTGGCCTGTGCCCTAACCACAGAGCTACCGGTGTAGATTTTTTTTTTTCCACCAAATGGTGGCTTGAAAACAGTATTTGTGGAATATGAGCCCCTCACATATGAAGGACCACCTTTTCCAACAGACTGATTCTGCAGGGTCAACTGCAGACCTTGAGTATGGGCAGAATTGTATATACCTTGGAGTCCTAGAACCAAACCCCCGTGTATAATGAGGGATGAGTACAATTCTTTTTGTAACCAAAGAAATTACAGTAAATTTATTTTTAAATTGGTTATAATGTATTCAGTGAATAATTATTTTTATGGAGATTGCCTTGCAATCTATTGAGCCTATCTAAGCATTTCTCAGTCATTTTTGGAATTTAATGTAAGTCAAAAAACATAAAAGTAGAAGACACTATTAACATAACACTATAATAAAGGAGGCATGTTTTTAGAATGTTCTTATTTTGTGTATTATCTCCCATTTCAAAAAGAACTTTAAGTAACCTAAATAAAAAATATACAATAATAATAGTTTATAGTTATTGTGTGCTTACTAAATGTCAGGTTTTCATCTAAGTTCTCTAAATGTATTATTATTTAGTCTTCATAACAACTCTACTATTATTCCAATTTCATAAATGAAACCATAGGAATTTTATGTCTTCTACGACTGGCATCCAGAAAGCAATAATAGGTTAGGTGTTAGCTCACAAGTGAAATCTCAGAACCTTCACTCTTCATGATAGACTCTTAATTTTCTCATTTGCCATAGAAAAAAATAGTTCCTTCTGTATTTCTCTCACAGAACTATTAGAATGACTAAACAAAAAAAATTATGCAATACATTATCACACTTTATATGAGATACTATCATAACAGAAATGACTTTGGATCATAAAGAACCCTGTGTCATTGCAATAAAACTCTCAAAATATTAGCATCATCTTATTGTTAATTACAAGTTGGCAAATATCTAAATTTTTTATGCTCTACCTCAAAAGCATTCCATGCTGTTTTGGCATCAATAGACTCCAGACACAAAAAATAATGGTATGTGATAATACACCACTAAGCATGCATACAAATGAAATTTCTGATAATTCATAAAGTGAAACAAAGACAAAAATCTCCAAAACTTCAACTTTTCTCTGCTGAGATTTCATCATTCCTTTCTAATTGTGGTTTTAATGTAATCACTTATACATTCATTTTCCACTTACTCAAATGAGCTTTACCGTGTGGAGATTCTACACAGTTTTGCATGAGTACTTGGTCTTTTTAATCAAGACTAAAGGCCATGAAGGTTCACAAGGAAAATCAGATTTGTCCTGTGTCTCCTACCTCACATGCTTGAAGGTGAAAGAAAAAACATCTACTCTGAGGCTTACTGCTACGCTACAAAGAAGCAATAGAAAACCAGGCCTGTAAGTGATGTGAATGCCAGTTACAGCTTGAATCCATCAAATGATTACCAGCTATGCAATGGCACATGGGCTGAAATCTTCAAATGGCCAGATGGGTTCTGCCCAAATTCAGAGAACCATTGAGGGTCATTCAAAATCCCTATAACTACTACCCTTGACATTTACCAAATCTGTTCCATGTGAAAAATGATTAAGTGAAAAAGTCATTAAAATACCTTTAATATTTGCATAAAGAAGCTCTAACTTAGGGGCAGCCTGTTTTTTTCTTTAACGGTAAACCCAAATCATCAGAAATCCATATGCATGGGAGCAGGATGAATGTTTTATTAATAACAAATGGTCCCAAACTGAGATCCAAACACATTTATCTGCAAATGTCTGGTGAAATAGTGGGAGACCAAAAGGAAGGAATTTGCATGAATCAATTTGCAATTTTTTTGGTTTTGACTGAGGAAGAAACAGTTTTGTGTGGCACCTTAAAAAATCTGCAAAATGAACAGGAGAATACAGTGCATATCCCTGCCCTTTCCCACTGGACTCCTGTGCTTGACAGAAGCTGCCTGTGAGACTGTGGGAAATATCAGAGCACAAAGGCTGCAGCTTTGATCCCGAGCTACAGAATAACAGTACAAAACATGCAGTGTCCCTGGCGGTCAGAGATTGTGTTCATGGCTTTTGTTTCCGTTACGCTGACTCTTTAACCGTGTGTCGGAGTGGACGTGGATCTATCTGCTCTTACTCAATGATAGACAATAGACTTTAATGTGAAAAACAGGTTAACGGCTCAGCATTACTAGCTGAAGGCAACAATAATTTCTCCAAGGAGTCTTTGCCGCTTGCATTTTCTCAGACTAAAAGCCAATCGAGCAAATAGATTTACAAAAGAGAAAGAGAAAATATAATTAGAAATATGACAAAATAGTCATAAGTCTGGGAGTTGGCTTAGCCAAAAGAAGGATACAAAAGGTGATTTGTTCACAGAGACCCCTATGAAATTACAACCTGCTGATCTGATGCCCTTGGAGAAAACCTCAACTATGTGACATTAACAGAAATATGTCAGAGTGAAGCAGGTGGTTGTTCTCTTCTGTGGTCTTGATCCTCAGAGCCAAAAACAGTGCCTGGCCCATGGATGTTTAATAAAGAAATGTGTAAACTAAATGAAAAGAAAATAGATTTAGAAAATAGCAGTTTAATAAAGCTCCATAAAAACATATATCATGTTTTAATTTAAGGGGAAAGTGGGAAAAAAGAGTGGAGAAAATGAAAAACAGGGAGAGGCAGCCATTAAAGAAATTAAATTCTTAAAGTACTATTTTGCAGTGAATCTTCATAAAATAGTCTCATTTTTATTTCTTTTATTTAACTTTAATTTTTTAAGATAGTGATGCCATCCTACATAATCTCTTTATATAGTTAACTTCTTCATAACTATGGCTGAATGTGTCACTTCTGATATGGATCACTACTCCTCAGATAAAACACAGTCACTTCCTTGTCTTGGACTTTTCAAGCCTCTGGCATTGACCTGGGATCACTCTTCCGCCCAGAAGATATCCAGATATTCAAAAGAAAAACTGCTCAGAAGCAAGAAGGGCAAGGTCACCCGACTGGGGTCCTCACAGGACGGAGCCGTTCTACTGCAGCCTGCAGGATGATCAGATGGCTTCTCGTGCAGGTACTAACTCCTGAGGGTGATTCCTCAGTTCTACAGGCAGTAAGTTTAGAATAAAGAGGTCAAAGACTTTTAACTACAAGTTCTGCAGAGAGGAAGAAGAGAATTGGACATTATCAAGACAGACACAAGCTTGTTTTCTGTAAAAGGCACCTATATTAAATTCATGTCTGTTCATAAAACTTGCAGGATGGTTGTCTTCTTGAGTGATCAGACGCTCATTGTTATATGTTTGTTTTAGTTATATTTTGCATTGTTATCACTAGTAAATTACATACAAATAGGTCCCCAAATGCTGGAGGCCACCCACTCCCAGACCACATCAACTCAGACATTCAACTAGATCATCCAGTGAAATCTGGTGATAAATTCTCAGGTTCATCCTCCACCTGCCAAATCCCTTCCAAGCCAATGTCACTATCTTCTGTTATTGAGGAAGTCTCTAGTTGTCTCCTGTGTGTTCTTTCAGACCACCTCCCTGAATACTCAGCTGCATCAGGAAATACAATGCTTAATGCCAATCGTGGAATGTCTCTTCACCACTCCGTTTCTGCCACTACTCATTATGTTCTATGTAATCTTAAATCTTCTAAATACATTATGATAGTCTTCATTTCAGGTTTGTATTTTTTATAATTAAGCATCTTGCCTGTATTCCATATTTTAGTACTCTAAGTCCCTTGAGTAGCTAAAGTTGTGGCCAATGGAATAGTAGGCATTGAGTTCAAGTCTGTACTCTGCCGTGGTAAGCAGGAAGGAAGGGTCTCTGGGGACTACAGGAATTGAACTAGCTTGAGCTACCAGATTGTTTTGAAATTTCTTATTTTACAGCCTTGTTTTACAGAACCCTGTGAGGCCTCTGGCTAGAACGAGCCTCTGACAGACCCTGGCAGCTTGCGGATGAACAAGTGAACTCTCTCACTACCATGCTAGAGTTTCCACCCAGGGAGGAGCTATAGTTTCATTATTGTAACAGGCAACCTATGCTAGAGTGATGACCCACTACACCTGGGACCCTCCCCACACTCCTTCACATGATGACAAATCTCCTTTTTCTATTGCCTTATAAAATCAGTTGGGTTTAGTGCTTTTGGCAGAGAGGGACAGCATATACCACGGGGAACCGTGGAGCATCTCAGTAAGAAAGTGCAGGAAAGGATTAATTATAATATTGGGGCATTGGTTTGGTGACTCGGGGGAGGGTTAAGGGAAGAGGGACTTTGCAGTGGATTGTATACTACCAGGAAACAGGGACAATCTGGACTGGGTATCTTAATAAATCTTATTTACAAGTCCAGAAGGATGGATTGAGGCTAAAGCTACGTGAGACTTGTCTAGAGTGCAGTGATGTGATCATAGCTCACTACAACCTCAGAATCCTGGACTCAAACAATTCTCTTGAAGATGGCGGTCTGTAGCCAGCTTTCTGCAGACGCTCCCGTTCAGAAGGAGAGTTAAAGGACAGAATTTTAGCAGGAGGGCAACGGTTTGGAACTGAGCGAAAAGAGAAGGTCAAAGAACGCACATCATCCCTGCTGGAGCGACTTGCGACCCCAAGGATACAAATAAAAGGTACAGAGCACATCACCAAGTGGATGGGAGTCCCCTCCCCCATGCAGTATATGCCATACCTCCATACAAACAAGCAAGTAGAGTTCAGATGTCCTCCCACTCTACCCCACGGGAGAGATCCTCTAAAAACTGGACGTCCTTCCCCCACTAGGGTGCCATGGCACTCTCCTGCCAGGCATAAAACTGTATAAAAATTGCATATATTCTCTACCTGCAAGTGGGAACTCCCGGCACTCCTGTCCACTCTCACCCTGAGGTCTAGAGGTCTGTCCCCCATGGAATCCAGATTCTTGGACACTTTCTCGAGGAGTGTGGACAGGGTGTGGGCTGTACTGGTCTGTGCTGTTTTCCCGGCTCGGGAGTGGTGAGAGGAAAGTAAGCGGAGAGGTGGCCGAAGTGGAGAGGCAGTCCCCTGAGGCACCAAGCCGCAGCGCTGAGAAAGCTTTCCTAAAGTTCGGCCGGCCGCACCTGGCCCTCAGGGAATGACAGCTGAGACAAAGGGCTGAATCTCACAGACTGAATCAGGACTATTAGCAGCCCAGCGTCTCTTCCACAGGGCAGATATTCTGCAAACTTGTTCTGTTCTATCAGCTTTTTCATCTACTTTACATCAATCAGGAACAGGGCT
>CAUYRH010132482.1:0-13860 GCA_963574655.1 Perodicticus potto
AGTTGACATCTCAATGGAAAGTGAGTTTGAAATGTGTGGAGTCAGAAGCTCATCTGTAGGGGTTCATATATGAAAGAAAATTAATAGAATTTTCCCCAAACTTGACAATAATCCTAAAAAGGAAGTTAATTAACAGAAATATTTTGTTGGTTTTTCTGGAGTTTGTGATGTTTATTTGTTAGTTTGTATTATTTGTAATTTTTGTGGCTTCATTTTGGATAAATTTTCATGTCTTACTAGTCCTAATTTCATGATTTCACACTATTTTACTTTAAAACAGCCCAAAGAGGCGGGCTTCGGGTCCCAGAGCACCTGCGTCCACCCGGCTGAAGGGCTCAGCCTCGCGCGTCCCGGAGTTCCGTCTTTTCCCCGCAGTTGTCACCACCTGACCGTCCTGCGAACAGACGCGCAGCGCAGCGGACACTCGGCACCTGGCCGGTCACCAGCCCACAGTGTGGACGCTGCAGCTGTGCGCACACCTGTGGCCTTCCCCGCGGAGTCGCCCTGTGCTGAACGACAGGTGCGCCCTGGGGTGGCCCCTGGCCCACAGACACGGGGCACCTGGCGGGGTCACTAGCCCACAGTGTGGACGCTGCAGCTGTGCGCACACCTGTGGCCTTCCCCGCGGAGTCGCCCTCAGCTAAGTGACAGGTGCGCTCTGGGGTGGCCCCTGGCCCACAGACACGACGAGAGCTTCACCCTCAGGAAGAACCGAGAGCCATCCCATCCCTGGGGAGGACTCTGGGATCCTTGCCATTTAGATGTATGACAATTAGGCCCCGAACAGCGCGGGGTGCAGCGAGGACGTGAGGGCTCTCAGTGTGGCGCTCAGGACAACGTAGAAACGAAACGACAAAAGCTTGGCCCTCCTGCCTGCCAGGACAACTCTGAAGGGCGGCTTGCACGTTAGCGACCCCGGGGACGGGCTACCCAGCCTGTTGCGGGCCGATCCTGCGGGCGTCTCGCAGGTGCTGGACGGATAGATCAGAGCGGTCAGCTCGTGCGCATTTCCGGTAACACTCCTGAGGACCCCGGGACATAGGTTCCTGTCCCTACACTGCGAGGGGCGCCCTGTCGTCCCTGCTGCGCGACCCTGCAGCGCTGACCCCTCCTGACCCCGGCAGGCTGTACGGTGACAGGTCTGGTGACACAGCCTGGTCTGCCTTCGGGGTCAGCTCCCGGTGTCCAGGGAAGCCTCCCCCAACAGTAGAAGTGTCCCAGGAGATGCCATGCACAGACTGCCAATCTGGGCCAGATTTAGAGCAAAGAAAATAGGCATTAATAGTATCCTCCTGCCCTACCAGGTACACTCCTCCAGAGTCTCCATTCTCTACTCTCAAACCGACCTCTTCCCAAGGCAGCTGGCCAGGGGTCATCCCTCTAGGGGACACACCCACCCCCACGGACCAACAGCTAATCTCCTGATACCTGGCGGTGTTTCTGCAAAGTCTGGTGTCACCCGCTGTTGAATAACTCTCTCTGCCCTGACACCTGCTCCGTGTGCCTCCCCAAGCTCTGCGCGGTTCCCCCACTTCTTCTCAGGAATGTCTCATGAAATCCAGCAGCTGCTCCCCATTACACCCTCTTACACGGGGGACGCAGAGTGCGCGTGCTGAGCGTGCTACAGCCTGGGGCGGGAGTGAGACGCACCCGGACCAGACAATCTTGGAGTGGAGATGAAACAGTGAAAAAGACAGAAGACGCTGTGGCCCGGCTCCCCGAGCCTCCCAGAGGAGGAGGTGACACCCGTTCTCATGATCTGCAGCTGCTGGGAAACCACACACGATGCTTTCCTCTTGGCCTAGTTCATGTGGCAGGGACCCATCCTCCGCAATGACCCGGCTGGCCTTCTCTCTCTTCCTGTCTTCCCCTTCACTTCTTCTCTCTCTTTCTCCTCCCCTTTCTACTCATTTGACCCTTCTTTTCTCCCTTTTTCCTTTAGAAATTAAGGCTTGGTCAGTTTGACACACGTAATCTAGTTTGGGGGCAGAGAAATTTAGAGAAGAGAAAAGGCTGCCGGCTCACAGCAAGCTGGGGGCAAACTCAGACCTGTGCCTACGGGCAAGTCCTAGAACCTGTCATAGCTCTGTGTCCTCATCCGTGGATGTGGGGACACTAATCTTTCTCATTAAGTTATTTGGAGGAATAAATATGGTGATATTCCTAAAGTGCCATTTAGATGGCTCTCAGTGGATTTACTCCTCATGCCCTTTTCCTCATTCAATATGCATAAATTAGTCATTAAATAGATGTCTATTGAATGAGTATTTGAAGTTCCATTTGTAGATCCTCAAATACTTGGACTGATTGAGGTTGGAGGGATTTGGTAATAGTGACCTTGTGCTGGGCACTGAGGTCAGGGAAGTCCTTGCCACACAACACTTGATGTGCTCTCAGGCGGTGTGGCTACTGCTGTTTGTGACCCACACTCTGAGTACCAGGGGTGTCCAATCCTTTTTTTCCTTCTGCTTACCATGGAAGAAGAGTTGTCTTTGGCCCCACAGTGAATACACAAATGCTTAAGGTAGGCATTATTTTTATTATCCAAGGTGCAGTCTTTATTACTCAGGTTCCACACTTTGTTTTATAGATTAAGAGGGGAAGGCTGAAAGATTTGAGGCTGAATAATTTGAATAAAGTCACAGAGCAGAATCCGGACACCAGAACCAAAGTGCTAACCTGCTGGTCATACCATAACCCCTGGGGAAGGGCGAGCCCAGACACTTTGCTGAGTGCAAAGTGAAATTGTCCTTCTAAAAGACAGTATAATAAGGGTGCAGTTATATACAATCGAAGGATTTGAGACAGAGCCATGTTGTTCCCTCAGAGGAGAATTGCAGAAATGTTAGGGGTATGGAAGGAAAATGTTTTGAGAGAGACGTTCTAGGGCAGCCCAGAGTGGCTGGATGATGGAAAGGTCTAGCAGGGAAGTGGATTAGGCTGTTAGCAGTTTAAGGTGTAATATAAGCCTTCTCTTTGTCTTCCACAAAATTTCTCTTAAGATTGACATTGTTCCTCTGAAGCTCTGTGAACAGCCTATGCTTGGAGCAGACATGATGTAGAATGAATCCTGTTTTTTTTTTTTTTATTTAGTTTTATTTTGTTTATGTATTTATTTTATTTCAGAATATTATGGGGGTACCATATTAATAGGTACCATGTAGACCAAGCCCTCTTTTCGAAGGTGGAAGAGACTGCTCACAAGGACCCATGATCCCTGGGCTATGGGTAAAGGTATTCCAGACTACCCCCCTCCCATAATTTTCCATTTCTTCTATATCCACACCTCATCTTCTGGGTTTGTGCTCTCTTACTAATTCAACTTATGCTACAAAATATTAATAACATGCTGCAAATATGGCAGGGCTCCTCCTGGGCTCCTGGAGCCGCCTACGTCCTTCAGATGCAGCAGAGTCAGATGTGTCCAGGTTCTGCCTGTAAAAGAACCGCTAAGGACATTTGCATTTTGGTCATTGAACACTGTTAAATCAGTGTTGGATTATAGCTGAGTGTGCCCATCAGTTCCTGATTCCACTGTTTTATAACCAGCAGATCATAAGTGAAACTTAAAAAAAAACAAGTTGGTAAAATCTTAATGACGTGTTCCCTCATTGTAGGTAGAAACAGCTAATAGATCAGAATGTATCATGCTGACCACAAATCGAAACAGTGGTCAGAGAAATGATTCTGGATGATGTTTAAAATGTAGCGATCCCTGGGAAGTTGAGATCAATTGATGAAGCTGATATCCCAAGCTGTTCCAATTGATAGAAGCTGATGTCCCAAGCTGTTGGGGTTTTAAAACCTTAATGTACAAGGCTGAGATCTTGATAAAATGCAGATTCGATTTAACAGGCCCCGGGTCCAGCCTGTGAGTCTTCATTTTTAGTAAGCTCTCAGGCAGTGTGGCCGCTGCTGGTTTGTGGCCCACACTGTAAGTACCAGGGATGTCCAATTCTTTTTTCCCTCTGCTGTACCATGAAAGAAGAGCTGTCTTTGGCCACGCGATGAATGCACAAATGCTAGTGAAAGCTGATTAGCAAAAAAAAAAAAAAAAAAAGGTCCCTGCATACTTTTCATGATTTCTACCACCACAGATAAGCAAAACATGTCCCCATAAAACCAGCATGTGGCCCCTGGACCACAGGTTGGACACCCCTGTGCAAATGGGAACTGTTTCCTCTCTTGAATTCTCTGCAGTTACTCAAGGAGGGTAAGAGCAGAATCTCTAGGTACAAGCTCCTCCACTGACATTTCCAGGAAAATGGCCCTGCGTTTACTATCTAAATATCTGCTTTTCTCATCCCCAAATTGCTTTCCATGTACGTGGAGAGTCTACACTTTTAACAATCCTAGGGCTTGTACGATGATATTAAAATAAAGTTGTT
This sequence comes from Perodicticus potto, assembly GCA_963574655.1. NCBI lineage: Eukaryota > Metazoa > Chordata > Mammalia > Primates > Lorisidae > Perodicticus > Perodicticus potto. The sequence goes on from CAUYRH010132482.1 coordinate 4,389, forward strand.
TGCTTGATTTGGGAGAACCATACTACTGAACATAGCAAACTGAACGGAGTTAAGAGACACCAGGGTTGACTCGTCAGCCGTGATGGTGCTGTGGTACTGCTTACCGGTGTGATAAGCTGGGCCTCTGTTCCAGGGACCTGTCAGTGCCCCATGTCCAAGTTTGAGATAGGTATTTTATCATTTGAGATTTGAAGAAGGCAGAAGAAAGTGCTGACAAAGACTGTCAGAAGATGGACTGGAATAATTTCTTTCAAGAATTTAGATGGCAATAATATCTTATAGTTGTTTAATGATTTGAAATTACAGATCACTTTCATTTGAGTAATGTCATTTGATCTTCATGAAATCCCTAGGAAGCAGATTTTTTAAATTTAGGCAGATAAAGAAACAAGGGCCAAGAAGTAAAATGATTTGTTCAAAATTGCCTGTTAAGGCTGGGCATGGTGGCTCACTTCTGTAATGCTAGCACTTTGGGAGGCCGAAGTGCTAGATTGCTTGAGTTCAGGAGTTCAAGACCAGTCTGTGCAACATAGTGAGACTTCATCTCTACAAAAAAAAAAAAAAAAGCAAAACAGATTAGGCGGGAATGCCTTTAGTCCCTGCTACTCGGGAGTCTGAGGTGGAAGGATCACTTAAGCCCAGGAGTTTGAGGTTGCAGTGAGTTAGGATCGCCTCACTGCACTTTAGCCCAGTTGACAGAGCAAGACCCTTTCTCCAAAAAAGAAAATCATGTGCTAGAGTGGAGCTGGGAATAGAATAGGGGTCTTCTAGTCTAGTCCTTTTCTAAAGCAGTATGTATCATACGTTTGTTTCCACTATGCCTTCCTGAGCAGACATCAATAATTGATCCCCAAGTTCTTTTCATGGAGCCCTTAACCTCACAAGCTTCTCAATTCTGTCCCCCAGAAAGCTAGAAAGTCACTGCCAAGAAGTTGGACCACGTGGGGGATAAGAATCCTGTATCCCTCTGGCAATGGTAGCTTTTATTATCCATGAGGACTGATCTATGTGAAGATGAGCATTCATTTTCCAGGTCTGGTTAAGGATGGTTCCTACAGAGGCCGAGAATGACTCTGGAGGTCCTTTCCAACCCTGGAATTCCATGACATTAACCTTGTGGCTATTATTTTTCCGTGAACTTGCCCTGAAGTTACAGCGTACATGTTGAGGTAGGCAGCAGTCTAGGGTGGGTCCCCGAACCCTGGCCCCTCTTGTTCACATCAGATGCAACAACTTCCCTCCTCAGGCTGAGACCTGTGAACAGCTTCTTGTCCAGAGAATATGGAAAAGGTGACGGGATGGTATAGATGTGACTAAGGCCTGAGTCAGAGTCAATCAAAGGGGCAATTATCTCTGAGGTGGATCTGACTTGACCAGGTCCTGGGCTCTCCCTTAGATCAGAGACTGTCTGTTGAAGTTCAATATCATGCTGTAAGAAGATGGGGAAGACCGTTCCATCCACAGGAACCTCAGTGACCTTAGAGCTACAAGCTCTAAGGCTACGGCCAGGAAGAAACAGGAACATCAGTCCTTCGACCACCAGGACATTAGTCCTGCCAGCAACACAAGGGACCTTGGAAGCAGACCTTTCCCCAGCTGAGTGCTTCAGATGATGAAAATGCAGCCTGCTTTTCACTCTGATAGCCTGGTGAGACCCTCACAAAAGCCCAGTTAAGCCATGTCCCGATTCCTGACCCATGGAAACTGTGGGGTAAGTTGTTTTTAAGTGGGTAAGTGAGTCATGCAGTAATAGAACTCTCACTCACATGCCCTATATTGCATCTTGCCTCGTTAAGTCTTATCCTGGTTCCACTTCTTGACTGTGGATGTGTTTACCTATACAAAATGCAAGTTAAAGCTCATCTAGACTTAATTCTGTCTGAACACGAAAACAAGAGGGAGCACAACAGGATCGCTGAGGTGACAGAGTTCCCTCCCTGGGACGGAGGGGAGACCTCACTTCACCGTGTTCCTCCCCCCCACATTTCTAAGGGATGTGTAGTCTAGCTGGCAGGTGGCTGTGAAGTCAGTATAAACCATATGTAATCTTACAGCTGGCTGTGCTTTTCCAACTTTTACTAAGAACCACCACAGCAAAAAGCCACTTAAGGATATGCCTTCTGGGCAGGCCTGCGTGAAAGTCCTTTTAAGCAATTAAACTTGATTTAGTATTTTGGTAATTAAGACTAAATTATTGTGGCTCACACCTGTAATCCTAGCACTCTGGTTAAAGAAGCTAGGATTGACAACCTTAGGAGGAGGAGGCCAAGGCAAGTGGATAGCTGGAGCTCAGGGGTTCAAGATCAGCCTGAGCAAGAGCAAGACTCTGTTTCTACTAAATATGGAAAAACTAGCTGGACCTTGTGAGGGGTGTTTGTAGTCCCAGCTACTTGGAAGGCTGAGGCAGCTTGAACTCAGGAGTTTGAGGTCGCTGTGAGCTAGGATGATGCCACAGCAATCTAGCCTAGGCAACAGAATGAAAAGTAAAAATAAAAATAAAAATTTCTTGAGTGAGACTTTTCTAGTACAATGTAGGCTTAGGGAATCCATTCATCCACCTCGTCAGGTACGGTTGACTATGGGCCACACAGGGTCCCAGGCAGTGAGAACACAAGGGTGACCAAGACAAGACACTTGTCCCCAACTTGCTAGAAGAGACAGGCCACCAAACTGATGAGGCCAATGGGATCACAAATGAGAGGGGACACAGGTGGGTTTGAGTCAGGAGTCTGGATGAAAATTTACACCCAAAAGTTCACACTGCTGAAGAGCCTCACCTTTTTTTTTGAGATAGAGTCTTACTGTGTCACCCTTGGTAGAGTGCCGCGGCGTCACAGCTCACAGCAACCTCAAACTCTGGGGCTCCAGCAATTCTCTCGCCTCAGCCTCCCAAGTAGCTGGGACGACAGGCGCCTGCCACAACGCCCGGCTATTTTTTGGTTGTAGTTGTCATTGTTGTTTGGCAGGCCCGGGCTGGATTCCAACCTGCCAGCTCTGGTGTATGTGGCTGGCGCCTTAGCTGCTTGAGCTACAGGTGCCGAGCCGGGCTGATATTTTTCCATTTCTACTAGAGACAGAGTCTTATTTTGTGCCCAGGCTGGTCTTGAAATCCTGATCTCAGGTGATCTTCCCGCTTCAGCCTTCCAGTGTGAGCCACCATGCCCAGTCTCAACATATGAATTTTGTTTTTTATTTTTTGAGACAGAGTTTCACTGTGTCGCCCTGGGTAGAGTGCCGTGGAGTGACCTCAACGTGAGCTCACAGCAACCTCAAACTCTTGGACTTAAGCAATTCTCTTCCCTCAGCCTTCCAAGTAGCTGGGACTAGAGGCGCCCACAACAATGCCCGGCTATTTTTTTTTTTTTTTTTGCAGGTGCCATTGTTGTTTAGCAGCCCCAGGCTGGGTTCCAACCCACCAGCCTCGGTGTTTATGGCCAGCGCCTACCCACTGAGCTATAAGCGCTGCCCTCAACACATGAATTTTTAAAAAACATAATTTAACCCATTAAAGGAGATGCTTTTTGTTTGTTTGTTTAAAGACCTTTGAGCTAAATAAGATCCTAAGAAGACTGCTTGGGAGGCTGAGGCAAGAGAATCACCTAAGCCCAGGGGTTGGAGGTTGCTGTGAGCTGTGATGCCACAGCACTCTACCAAGGGCAATAAAGTGAGACTCTGTCTCTACAAAAAAAAAAAAAAAGATCCTAAGAAGATAAGTAAATGTATGTCCTATTTAATAACTAAAAGTTTTCATTATCTGGGGTCTTGCATTCTTTCATCACTTCAGAGCCTTAACAGCTCTCAGAACTGTCTGAAGGTGTCACACGTGGCTTTGTCCGTCTTGAAGTGAGAACTTAAGAGGTCCCTCATCTGACAACCTGGTTCGGGGTGGCAGTGTCCTGTGCTAGAAAATGTACTAATTACATGTATCCACCCTGAAATCTCTATTCTTCCCCTTCTTTCATCCCTCTACAGGCTCTCAACCTTCCTAACGCCACAACCCTTTAATACAGTTCCTCATGTTGTGGTAACCCCCAACCATAAAATTATTTTCGTTGCTACTTCACCACTGTAATTTTGCTACTGTTATGAATCATAATGTAAATGTCTGATATGCAGGATGTATTTTCATTGTTACAAAGGGGTCGCGACCCACAGGTTGAGAACGTGCTCAAGAAGGTCAATAAAACAGGTGAGTGATTTCTTTCTGTAAGTCAATTCTAAAATGAGCATTGGCCCCCCACATCTTAACATTTCTGAAACCAGAATCAGTTTATGATCTCTGGCGTGTCATAGTTTGATTATCAGCATATTTTTCTTTTAGGTGAGACATAAAATCTTATGACGTTAGTTAATAGTGTCTTAGTTTTAAGGAAATGCTATGTCGAGTTCCTAATGTGTGCAGATGGCTAAACATCTGGAGTGTAAAGAGCAGCGAGAGGAGACAGCGGCCTTCACCGCTGCCTCAGAGACAAAGGCGAGGGTCTGGGCGGCGCCTATGCTCAGTGGGTAGGGCCGGCCGCATACACAGAGGCAGGTGGGTTCCTGCCTGGGCCTGCTGAACAACACTGACAACTGCAACAACAACAACAACAACAACAACAAAATAACCAGGCGTTGTGGTGGGCACCTGTCGTCCCAGCTACTTGGGAGGCTGAGGCTAGAGAATCTCTTAAGCCCAAGAGTTTGAGTTGCTGTGAACTGTCACACCACGGTACCATACCCAGGGTGACATAGAGAAACTCTGTCTCAAAAAAAAACAAAAACAAAATTCATATGTTAAGTCTGGGCATGGTGGCTCACACTGGAAGGCTGAGACGGGAAGATCACCTGAGATCAGGATTTCAAGACCAACCTGGGCAAAATAAGGCTCTGCCTCTACTAGAAATAGAAAAAAATCAGCCCGGCTCGGCGCCTGTAGCTCAAGCGGCTAAGGTGCCAGCCACATACACCAGAGCTGGCAGGTTGGAATCCAGCCCGGGCCTGCCAGACAACAATGACAACTACAACCAAAACATAGCTGGGCATTGTGCTGGGTGCCTGTCGTCCCAGCTCCTTGGGAGACTGAGGCAAGAGAACTGCTTAAGCCCAAGAGTTTGAGGTTGCTGTGAGCTGTGATGCCACACACTCTACCCAGGGCAACAGCTTGAGGCTCTGTCTCAAAAAAAAAAAAAAAAAAAGTCAGCCCAGCGTGGCGTCATGTGCCTGTAGTCCCAGCTACCCAGGAGGCTGAAGCGGGAGGATTGCATGAGTCCAGGAGTTTGAGGTTGTTATGAGCTAGGCTGAGGCTATAGCCTTCTAGTCCAGGCTAGAAAAAACAAAAAATCATTTATTGAAGTCTTAATTCCCTGTACTTGAGATGTAATGTTGTAAGTAGGGTTATTGCAGATGTAATTAGTTAAGACAAAGAAAGTCATACTGGAGCAGGGTGGGTCCCCTACTCTAGTATGCCTATTGTCTTTATAAAAACAACTTAGACACAGATGTACACAGAAGAAGAACGCCACATGACTATGGAGGCAGAGATCAGGGCCACCCCAAGGACACCAGAGAATGCTGGCCAGCAAGCCCCAGAAGCTGGGAGAGAGGGGCGCACACACATCCTCGCCACAGCCCTCAGAGGGAACCAGACTGGCCCACAACTTGATCTTGCACTTTGAGCCTGATGAGCTGTGAGACGGTAAGTTTCTGTTTAAGTACTTGGTTAAGGCAGCCCCAGCAAACAGATGTGTCCACACACCTACAGAGCCCATGAAAGGCCAGGTCCGATCACATGACCAGCCCGAGTGGGCGTCACAGACTCGTGTGAATAAGCAACATCAAGTGGCCCCGTCAGGAGGCCACGACTCTGTCGACATTGTGGAATCCATAATACGACATCTATAAAAAGACAAGCTGGCAGTCACCCAGACTGTCCTGCGTGTCTGCAGCTCCAAGTCTCATGGCTGACCAAATTATTGATACTTAGAAACTTGTAATAATTAGAACATTAACTGCCCTGCCCCTTAGAAGGTGGGTGACCTCAGTTGACCAGGATGGTGCACTTTTCCCACTTTTCCATCCCGGGAAGACTAAGAATTATGTAAGGAAGGACCTATGAGAATCAAAACCAAGATGTTAGTGTGTGTTTTGCAGTAGGAAAGAGTCACCACATATTTGCTGTTCTGGGTGCCCTTCAACCGTGTCTCATCACCATCCCAGCCAGAGAGCTCAGGGCTCACGCTGGCCCTGAGAACAGAACACTACGTTTTCAAAAAATTTTTGCACTATTACCAAACAATATTCCAGTTCTTACAGCGATACAGAAAAATGATAGCACTGTTGGAAATGGTAGAGCTGCAAGCAGAAGAAGTTTTCAATTTAGCAACTAGAATTTATACAACATAAGAAATAGTTTAGTGGTGGGTGACAGCTGGTCAAATGACAGTACTTTTAGGGAGAAAAGACTTTGCAGATTGGGCTGCAACACCGTTTGTCAAATTGTGGTTGAACAGCAACCGCAGTAGTGGACAAGATACAAGAGTTGGAAAAATCAACAGAGGCATTTGTGAGACTCACCTGTTTGGAATTAACAGTAAAGGTAGGTTTTATTATTATTTGGAAGCTGTATGCTACATGTATTTACTCTCATTCCTTTGCACCCCAGCCAGGTGTTAAATATTTACCATCGCTGATGAGACAGACCATTAATACACCCACAGGCAATAAATAAGATAAATTCACAGGGTGGAGGGAGTTCTGAAGGAATCTGGGCAGAGAAATGTGGTGGAGAGTGGCCCGTGGCAGGAAGAGCTTGTGGGTGGGGTGGGGTGGCACTGGGAAGAAACCACGAGAGGATCGGGGGAAGGTGGTGGGTAGAAGGCAGAGCGAGTTCAAAGGCCACGAGAGAGCAAAGAACTTTTGTATTGCTATTGCTAGCAGAATCTGCACTTGAGACCCCAAATCCGAAGATTCCATTCATTCTTTTCTTCTTCTATCTGTATGTGGGCCACTACTCAAGTGGGCGGTATTTGTCCCTGTATGAAACACCTATGGCTCCTGGCTTCCCCATAAACTCTCAGAAACTATCAGAGTTCTGTATGGTTAGGTAATAATTATTCGATCCATTCCTTCCATGTTTCTGTGGTGGAATCTGAAGCTGTGGAACCTGTGTTTTTCCATTTCCCTGTTTCTAAACTGACTTTCTTACGCAAGTCTAAGTGAGACTCATTTGGTGTGTCCGTGTCAGCGTCAGCGGACGAACCTCATGGTAGGCCGTGAGCCCTCTGAGTGTTTTATCCAAGGCTTGCTAATGATGTGGCCAAGGATGAGCTATTCTTCTTCTTTAAAAATGTCTGTTCTTCAGTTTGGCCTTGGAAATTGACAGTTCCTAAAGTAAAAGGAGAAGGTTTCGTGCAGATGTCTTAATCTCCATGAGATTCCTCATTCCTGGTTCTTGAGACCTGGAGCCTGCCTGGCCCACAGGGAAATTCTCAACGGATGCTTCTGCATCGTGTAACCACACCACATTCAACTCTTAAATGCGTCACGGCTCTAATTCACTCCTTAATGATGGTGCAAATGGGCTCAATCTTTCACATTGTAGACTTTTAACTTCCCAAACATCATTGAAAAAACCCATTACAGTGACATGTTCCCTCCACTAGATTAGTGCTTTGGCTGCAGCATGGAATAGCTAATCCATAGTTTAAAATATGATGCTTTTCCTATTTTCCCTTTTAGATAGTTTATAAAAGGGAACTTCCTCCTCTGTGTGCTGATGGGCTGGTTCTTTTCACAGTGGTCCGTCTTTGGAAGCGCTTCCCTCATCGCCGTGCTCAGCAGCAGCCTGAGTGTTTAACTTGGCTTGTGAGATGGTCAACATTAAACGTCCATTGCTGACATAAGAGCCAGCTGCTGAAGTGTCAGCACAGCTGCTTTGTGAGAAGAGAACAAGATCTCACTGCCGCTCCTTCTCCATGGTATGGCGATAAGAAAATGCCTGTTAACGAACCAAGAAGCGCGTGTTCATTTTTGCTCCCTTTACTGCCAGCTCAGATTTCTATGGAATGAAACTTGAGTTCAGGAATCTGAAAGCAAATGCAAAAATGTATGCTTGATTCCAAAACGGGGCTCTATTACTCACAGATCTCAGGAGCTGCTTTTCCTTTCTTGATTGTCTGACTCACCTAGCTTTGAAGGAACCACCCATGAGGGCCCCATTCGCCTGGATAATTAAAGTTCAGCCCAGGTGAGGACAAGCGTCTCTCCTCCCTGCGTGACTGAAGGTTTAATAGCTCTGCACACACTGAGCCGCCCCGTCCTGCCGTGAGGCTTTGCTTCGCCTTGTTCCGGGGCTCCTGGATCCAGAGATGGGGACGCAGAGGTGTTGAAAGTAGAACACGGGAAGATGGTTCAGGTCAGGGCAAAGCCACCTCGCCCCAGCCGGACAGAAGCGACAGAGGGAGGCGGTCAGTGCGAGCCCAAAGATCCTTTCAGCCTTTTCAGCCTGGGCTCGTATGTTCCTCGAATGTCCTGCATTAAAGTCTATTTGATGAAAACATGACTGTCCCTATGCAAGAATATGTAGACAATGACTGAATGTATGACCAGAGTTTAAAAAGAGCTGTGTGTGTCAGGGTAGTGGCCGTCTCTTCTTCCCTTCTCTTTGTCCTTCGACTTCTCATATTTTCTTGGGTTTTCAAAGATTAAAAAACAAACAATCCACCCCCCAACAAACAAAGAAACAAAGCTAAGTGTTGCCACCGACGTAGTTTCACCACCTGCTTGCTGTGCCAGTCTCTCTGAGCTGTCAATCAAAGCAAAACAACAGAAGTTGGCAATAATTCAAAAGGAACAATGTCTTTTATGACACAGTTTGACAAATGTTCGATGATTTAGTAAGATCATGATGCTTTGTCTCATTGTCTGAGACTTCCTGAGTTCATTCTCACCAACGTTTCCATGATGGTCATTGACAACGGCCTATTTGTGCTTTTAATCACTAACAGAATGACTCTGGCCAGTACATAAGTTTCCAAGTTGAAGATCAGAAAAATGATCTTTCAAGTTGGTTTTAGAGAGAGAACAGAGATGTTTGTATAAAATGGACGAGGTACCGACAGAGTCCATGGCTCCCCTGCAGCTGTGCACCACAGCGCCTCAGATATTTTTGGATTTTAAGAGAAGCATGTCAGTTTTTGCCAGCCATCAGGGACCACACAAATTGCTCTAATGGTGCAATTAGTTAGCTCACGGTACTTACAAGGCAGCACATAGACTATCAGCTTAAGGTGGGAGAGGATACCCGAGAAGGGTGGGGTCTGGGAGAACAGGTCTTCTCAAGGAGACCATAAGGATACACCTGCAGGGTCCTCTCCCTGGTGACTCAGCTCTTGGGAATTTGTGGACTTAACTTCTTGGAACTTGGAAATTTCCAAGTTCTGTGAAGTCCTGTAGTTCTGTAGAGGCTGGAATAGCATCTCCTGTGTGATTC